>CATIWJ010496818.1:0-21368 GCA_949640765.1 Croton laevigatus | reverse complement strand
TTCAATTCCCATTTAAAATTCTCTGTTAGCTTCCCATTTTTATTTAGAATTGAATTTTGCCATTCAGAAAAACTAACAAAATTTGGATTGAATCTAAAATTGAATTGTGGATTGAATGTTGAAATAAGGATTCTATTTCTGTTTGCTTGTGATATTTTGGATGGAATGAAATTTCGGTTTTAACCGAAATCGAACCGAAATATTCGGTTCGGTTGCTATTCGGTTTTAGTGCTATCGGTTCGATTTTCGATTTTATAATTTTCAGTTCGGTTTTTTATCGATTTGCCATTTTACCGGATAAAAAATGCTCACCCCTAGCTTAGATGGAATATAAAGAAGTTTAATATTGGATTAAATCATTTTTGTTTATAAGGTGAGAGATTTAACTATTAAAACAATTATTTTTAGATTTTTTTTTTCTCTTTTAGTGAAGTTAAGAATACTTAACACAGAGTATAAGAGAATAATTATTAAGTTCTAATATTATAGAAACATATTTTCCTAAAAAAAAAAAATATATTGTATACCATGTAAGTGTTTACTTATCTTTTATATGATTACTATTAACTTTTTTTTTTTTTTAAATCTAGGTCTAACCGCATGAGTACCATGTAACTAGTAATTTTATCCAATTATGTCGTAAATTTAAATTTAGAGTACAATTTTGGCAAATTTTATAAAATAATCTTTGATAAAATTTTTTTTTATAAAATAATATATGTTCGAAAGAAATTTCAAAATAAAATGCAAATGTGAGAACTTGAAAGTTTGAAGTTAGGATAAACCATGTGTTTCACCTTGAAGTTTTTGTGTTTTCATGATAACACCTTAAAATGAATCATGTCACTAAATCACCCTTAATTTACTAGACTCTAATCTATTGCACCCTCATACAATAAAAGTAGACTCAACTGGAAGAACGTGAGAAAAAGAATGTTAGGTATTAAACATTACACGGTTAAGCCCTGATTAAACAAGAGAAAAAGAATCGGCATGTCACTGCTTTCACCATCATCTTCACTACAAGCACTATTGAAACTAAGCAAAGAACAAAACATCAAATTCATAACATTTTATAGAGCACAAAAATATTTTTCAAATAAATGTGCAGTAACAGATAATCATTGAAAAAACACTAAAAAGATATGATAATACTAGGAATTAACTTATAAAATTTAATGACAAATCTTATCAAAGTTTACACCAAAATGAAAATGATAAGGAGGTGATAACACTCATACCTAAATTAGAGCAAAAGGCCATCGAAAGATGCTGAAAATGGCGTTGAAAGTTTTGAATCTTGAAGCCATGTGTGGCTTGCTATGAAGGCGACCGATGGATTTGACTTGGAACTCATTGGACTCACCATATGAAGGGCTAACTTGTGTAGAGCGTGTATAGGTTGTGAGAAGGACAACGGTGGCAAAATGGGTTCTTTTTTCAATCTATCGCAGTCTCTTTCCCTCTCTTTTTGTGATTACAATTGCATATGACAATAGACGATGGAGTTGTTGGAACCAACGGGTTGGTCGGAAGACAATGCCTCTAGGATGTGATAGTAGTAGCCCAAGGGTACTTGAGGCTTGTTCAATTGGGGAGTCTAATGTCCACTGCCTAATCACCCAACATTTATAGTATGCTCCACAAAGTTTATAAATTCTCTCAATTGAGTCCAATTTTATTGCAAGAGGGTGTGATTGGTTAGAGTCTTAAAGGTGATTTTGTGATAAAGTTATTTTTAAGGTGCTATCCTAAAAAATAAAAAAGGCTAAAAGTTTAGGATAAAATATATGGTTTGGTTCTTTGAAATACTACCGAGTTATAGATTTCAATTAAACCCTTCGTTTATTTTTATTCAATTAAGTATTTTTTATCTCCAATGGATTTGGATCTTAAATTTTGTACAATAATTTTCTATTAATAATGTTTGAGAGTGTAATTTATTTATTCATTAATATATGATTATTTAGCTTTGCTAGGCCTGCTATTAAAATGAGAACTTATAAAAATTTTAAAATTATTGTAAACAATTAATTTTATTGTCTTATTAAATAATTTCTCGCCCAGAAAAGAATATATTCTACTTCTTAATCATTATATTTTTGAGAAATTCATTATTCATTTCTTATTTTGCAAAAAAAAAAAAAGAATAAATTAATACTATACTAGAATAAGGGAAAATGTTATGTTAGTATAGTATTTTTTACAGTTATCATTCATTTTTTCTTTCTTCTTAATTTTTTTTTTCAGAATAAAAACAGTCGATAGTTTCTAAATATTTTCGACATCAAATGCAGTAAGTCATTGTTATTAGATTTCCGCTTAATATTATAAAATAAACATAGAATATTTATGTGAATTGCATAACCACTAAATTTACTGTTGTATCTAATTTGATCTCAGATCTATAAATTTCCGATTTTATTTTTAATAAAAAAATTAAAAGGCTGATCGAACCTGCATTCCATCTCTCTCTCTTTTTTTTTTTTGAAAACCAAATACAAGAACCAGAGTGTAAATTGCAAAAGTTGAAAATTCCAAAAATTAAATTAACAAGTGACATCGTAATAAGCCGGATAGCCACTTTCCTTGTAATCAAATCCGGGCATCGTCCGGGCTCTGTGCGAGTGCCACAGTAGTAAAAACAACTCTCACGAAGAGAGATCTACTTGGATTCACTCCCTCTGCTCTTAATTTCCAGATCTCTGTTCTTCATTTCTTACTACTAATCCAAATTCAAACAAGGTACAATTCCTCCTCTTTTCATTTCTCATTAGCTCGTTTACTATAACGGTCTTTCCTTTTTCGATCTCCTGTTTTGATCTGTACTTCGTTTGGATTTTATCATTTATGAGCTGAATTAGCCAACTCTAACTTTTCTACACCTGATTTCTGGTTTTCGCAGAATAAAAATGGCTGCCGGGGGTTTTGTGAGCCGAGCATTCGAGTCAATGCTCAAGGAATGTTCGGGCAAGAAGTATCCCGATCTTCAAAAGGCTATTCAAACTTATATCGGTTAGTTCCTGGATCTCAAAAATTTGCTTCCATTTTTTGTTTATGATACTGCGAATAGGAATGCACTGTACTTGGACGTTAACTGCCTTCATTTTTAAGTGTGGTCTTTTGCATGTGATTTTGTTAGTCATTTTTCTTTTCAATCAAATCAGTGCAATGGCGCTAGTTTGCTGCTGATGGAACACCTATGATTGAATTGAGAGTGGATAAATGACAATGGTGCAGTTTATGCTTTTGTAGCTTGCATATAATCATAATTTTGAAGTTCCATTTTAGTTATTGGTGGGAACAAAGGCTTTTAGTTTTTTCTCCAGCTCTGTCTGTTTTTTACTTGCTATGTTTATGAGAAACTTATAAACCATTGCAGGTATCATAATCAATTGTTTCCCTTAGTATTATTGAGCTGTGTTTTCCTCTTTAAATTCTCTTCTTGGCATGTCTTTTGATGCATACAATGTATGGGAAATTCACACTACAGTTTTACTCCCTTGAAATAAATTCTCAGTAAATTGATATATTGACTTGATTGCTGTTCTGAGATTGGAGGATGAACAATATATGGTATTTTATTTATTTATTTAGCATTTATTGGGCCTTAAGATTGGTTAAACTTCAGTTATCATTTCCCTCCGACTATAATGATCATGATGATCTCATTTCTTGCATTTTTGTTTGAACGTATGTATCTTCAGATAGTACCAAATTGGTGAATCAGCAATCTAAATCTAGCGAAACGATCCAAGCGAGGTTAGTGATTGTAGCTGGGGTCCATATTAGAATATTAATTGTCAATGATCAATCAAATGAAAATTCATATGATCTTTTAATCATAATTCTTTTTATTATTTTTCCACAGTCCAGTTGAACCTGAGGGTGAAACTTCAAAATCTGAAACTCAACAAGATGAGTCAGAAACTGTTCCCCAGACTACCGAGGAGACACAGAGTGCTAAACCCGCAGGCAACGTTGGTAACATCACAGTTGCATTAGCAAATGCTGGGCACTCATTAGAAGGAGCTGAAGCAGAACTTGTTTTGAATCCACTCCGTCTTGCATTTGAAACAAAGAATTTAAAACTCTTGGAACCTGCTCTGGATTGTCTTCATGTATGTTAACTTACGTCATGATTGCATGAAGTCCTCACATTGGATCCAGAAAGCAATATTGCTTAATGATTGCCTATGTTATTACTACTGCATGATCATTGCTAACTTGTAACTTCTATAAACACAGAAACTCATTGCATATGATCACTTAGAGGGAGATCCTGGTCTTGAAGGCGGTAAAAATGTCCCACTGTTCACTGAAATTCTGAACATGGTTTGCAATTGTGTGGATAATTCGTCCCCTGACAGGTATGTGCATGTGAATGCTATTAACTCCTTCCTAGATGTGTTTCCTTGAGACAAACTTCAACTTTTGATGGGCACATGCAGCACAATTTTGCAAGTGTTGAAAGTGCTTCTGACTGCAGTGGCATCCACAAAATTTAGAGGTAAAAATCCTTTTTTAGTCGTTATTTTGGTTTGTGGAACATGTGTTATTTTTTCCTGTTTTTTCCTGTATGTATGCTTCTATAAAATTTCCAACTTTGGTATTACAAGACGACACTTTTCACATATGATTTCTTTGCATAGTCTGCTCTATGTGAATTTTAAGGAGGGTTATTATTTAACAAGCAAGGAATTCATATTTCTAACTTGTGATGAATATGTTTGGTGTTTGGATTTGAATCCAATTGGTTAATATGGAATTTTCATGCAAAAATTTTAATGAATTGAAAGAAGCTAGGTTCCATTTTTCTGGTTCAGCCAAGGTGGAAAAGTGGGGGTGGGGAATTGAAGTTTGCTTGCTGCGAACTGTACTGATTACTTTGGAGGATGAGAAGAAGAGGGAGGAAGGGGAGAAAATATAAAATTCAAGTTGATACTTGCATCATAAGCTTGATGTTATGATCCCACATTGCCTAGGCACAACCCTGGCAAGAGCTTAATAAGTTCGTAGGCAACCGCCCCTTGCAAGCCTGTTTCAAGGGTGAGTTCTACCTAGGTGACCAATCTTCATGTGATTCGTATCAATTGGTATTAGTGCCAGCCCCATCTTGCAATGCCCGACCCTCGAAGAGGTGGCTCATGGAGTGTTGGCCTAGACCTGGCAAAAGGGTCAAGGGTCCAAAGTGTAGGGTGCTAGACATGACCAACTTGACTGTGAGCATGGGATATTGTTACAATCCCACATTGCCTAGGTACAACCTTGGCAAGAGCTTAACTCCCTAGTCACACTCCCCTTGCAAGCCGGTTTTTAAGTGCGAGTTCTACCTAGTGAACAATCTTCAGGTGATTTGTTTCAGTTGATCAAAGCTCAATAAATATTTTAGGAATCCTTGAGTTATGACAGGTATATTTAGACTTAACTCTCAAGTTCTTTGGTGAAATTAGGATCCTTAGAATCTGAACAACTATGTTATGGTACTATGACTAACAAAACCCTGACAGAAATAAGGAGCAAAACATGATTCAGTAATGTAAAACACCCTTGATCCATTTGGGTTTGTCATACCAAGGTTTGTTCTGACGTTTACAATGCATGATTGATCAACATGACAATCACTTCCAGTCAACATTTATTCTTTGGCTGAATGTTTTCTAAGCCAGTGGGATGGAGCATTGATTCCCAGATTGTATTGGCCTATAGGACAAAGTTTTCTTTATTTACTTGTCATTTTTTGGCATATTAGACTATCCCTTTCAACTTTGTTTTGAGTCACTTTAACTAATTTGCATTCAATATGTTATGCTTAATTCTTTACACATGCCTATGTGCACATGACACTTTTGCAGCCTCACACAAAACAACTTTTCAGCAAATTTTTTTATAAATTTTTGTTATAGTTGATATTATTTTTATTGTTATTTGGGTTGAAATTTTCCATCTATACAACTCATTGAATCACTTTGCTGACACCCGTCTTTCATGCAGTACATGGGGAGCCTTTGCTGGGAGTAATCAGAATATGCTACAATATTGCTTTGCACAGGTTATTATTCTGTAGTTGTCTAAATAATAATGTGATACCGACTTGGAGTAGCACTCATGATTTATAGTTTGAATGTGTAGCAAGAGCCCCATAAATCAAGCAACATCAAAGGCAATGTTGACGCAAATGATCAGCATTGTATTCAGGAGAATGGAAACTGATCCTGTATGTAAAATTAGTTGTCTTTGGTTCTTTATCTATAATTTGTTAGCATATAGCAAATTTTAGTTAGTTCTGTTTGTAACTAATAAGCCAATGCTGCCAAACAGCAAATTCAGGTTTCTAATTCATCTGGTTCAGCTGGAGATGTAGAGCAAACTTCACGTGAGACATCAGCAGCAAAAGTTGAAGATACTCCAAACGAGGACCAAAGTGAAGAAGGTATTACTTTGGGAGATGCTCTTAGCCAGGTTAAAGAGACATCTCTTGCATCTGTTGAGGAACTCCAGAATCTTGCTGGTGGTGCTGATATCAAGGTTTACCTTTTCATCCATTCTCTTATTTCAAGTTTCTTTTCATTATAACTAAGGTTTATTTTTTCTTTAAATAAAGCTTATGATGCTTTTCGCATGAATAATGCCTTTTTTTTTTGTCAGTTTATGTTTGATCACTTATTATTTGTTCCTTATTTTCAATGAGTTTGTAAACTATTAGTCATTACTAATTTTGGATATATATTTGTACCAAGTTTTGTTAGTTGATTTATGGCATTCACGAGAAAATATTTTGAATATGTCATACAGGGTTTGGAGGCTGTTCTTGACAAAGCTGTGCAAATTGAAGATGGTAAAAAGATTACTCGGTATGCTTCAGATATGTTTTTAATGTTTCTTAATCAGAGCAATTAAATATTTTTCTACATATTGCTGACTTTAAAACATTTATGTTCAACAATTAAAGAGGGATTGACCTGGAGAGCATGAGCATTGGACAAAGGGACGCATTACTAGTATTTCGCACCCTTTGCAAGGTTGGTTTTCTCAGCGTTGTTGTCGCATTTTCATTTGCACTTCCTCTGTATTCCAATAATTGTTTTAAATGCGATGTTTGCAGATGGGTATGAAGGAGGATAACGATGAAGTTACATCCAAGACACGGATTTTATCTCTAGAGCTTCTGCAGGTTAATATGTGTGTTTTATCTGCATGCTTTGATTGATTCTTACAACATATTGGGACAACCCTCATCCCATAACTTTTGCAACTATGATATCTATGCTCTTATTTCTCTGTTTCTAGTTTTTTTTTTTTTTCAGCCCTAGTATTATAAGTTATCAAAGATTGATAAATTGAAGGAAGATTGCATCACATGCACATTTTTTGTTAGATCTACCTTATTAACTGTCATTTGTCATGATATCTATGGTAACAGAGATTTGATTTATTTTAGTATAAATTTACCACATACACTTACTTTTCCTCCACATCATAAAAATTTTCAACATATGGTCTCATGTTCAAAATAATAGATAAATGCAAATTATCCATTATTCCGTTGTTCATCTTCATGCTTATGAAGATCCATGCAAGGAAAGGATGTTGCAAATGTGGAGATCTTCAAGCTGTTGTCTTGCATTGTTGGCCATTTTGTGGATGCCTATTCTAAGTATTTGTGACCATGCAGGGTTTGTTAGAAGGGGTCAGCCATTCATTTACGAAGAACTTTCATTTTATTGACTCGGTAAAAGCATATCTTTCGTATGCTTTACTGCGGGCTTCAGTTTCACAGTCTCCTGTCATATTTCAGGTTTAGTCTCGACTTTCTTTTCTACATCCAGTATGCAAAAGATCCCGTTGAATTATTAATTTTTTTTTTTTTTTTGTGTTTCTCATCTTCGTTGCAGTATGCAACTGGAATCTTCTCAGTACTTCTGTTACGATTCAGGGAAAGTCTTAAAGTATGTGTTGTATTCTATGGTGATGATGATTTGTCGTGGTTAATTTTTGTTGAATTGCTCATGTATATTTTATGTTGTTTGGGTTGGATCTTTCAATGAGTTATGTCTACAAAAAAATTTTTCCAGGGGGAAATTGGTGTCTTCTTTCCCTTGATAGTTCTACGATCAATGGATGGCTCAGAATGTCCTATGAACCAAAAAACAAGCGTCCTTCGGTAATAGTGTTATCTCCTATTGTTTATGTTCTGCAATTATGATGTGCATATTGCAGTTTGTCATTTTTTTGGCCTTCACATTTTCTTCATAGCTGTATTATTTTATTTTGCTTATATAGTAGATACTGTGTCATCTTCTGATCCATTTTAGTTTTGCAGGATGCTTGAGAAAGTGTGTAAGGATCCTCAAATGCTTGTTGATGTGTATGTGAACTATGACTGTGATCTTGAGGCACCAAATTTGTTTGAACGCATGGTAACTGTCATTCTATTCCTATTTTTGTGCATCCAGGTTCCAGAATGATTTAATGAACCACTTAAATTCATTAACTTATTGCTTGTTATATAGGTAACCACACTGTCTAAAATAGCTCAAGGAATTCAAAGTGCAGATCCAAATTCTGTTGCTTTATCACAGGCTAGCTCAATAAAAGGTTCATCACTTCAGGTATGTCACCTATTACCTGCTTTATGGGGATTAGCTGGCCAAAGATAACATTTCCTTCTGCAGTTCTTCTGCTACAACTTTAGGAGAAGAGGTTTGATTACTGTTTCTTTTTTAATCTTTCCAGTGTTTAGTGAATGTGCTGAAATCACTAGTTGATTGGGAGAAGTTATGTAGAGGATCTGAAAAGAAGGGTAAAAGATCTCAGTCCCTTGATGAAGAGGATTCATCTGGAGAACCTCTTGAGGTAAAAAGCAGGGAGGATGTACCCAATAACTTTGAAAAGGCAAAGGCTCACAAATCTACAATGGAAGCTGCTATTGGAGAGGTGATTTATCTTCAAATGTTTTATGCAATGCTGTCACTGATAGTTGGAAATTGCTTGGCCTATCTAATTTATTTACCTTATATGGGTTAGAACTTAGAAACTCACTACAATTCTATTGTATTGCAGTTCAACCGGCAGCCTGTTAAGGGCATAGAGTACCTTATATCAAACAAACTGGTGGAAAATAATCCTACTTCAGTTGCACAATTTTTAAGAAATACTCCCAATTTGAACAAGGTGAATTGCCAATGTTCTGTTGTCTGTACTTCCATATAGGTTTGGGTTTGTGTGATTGTAACAATTGATCATTCTGCAGAATGTCATTGGTGACTATTTGGGTCAACATGAGGAGTTTCCCCTTGCTGTCATGCATGCTTATGTGGATTCCATGAAGTTTTCTGGAATGAAGTTTGATACTGCAATCCGTGAGTTTCTTAAAGGATTCCGACTTCCTGGAGAAGCTCAAAAGATAGATCGCATCATGGAAAAGTTTGCTGAAAGGTAATATGGGTATTTATATGTCTGCGTAGCTTTTTTCGTTTTCCTATTTATTAATTAATTTAATTATATGGTTTTGTCCCTATGTTTTTACATTATTAACAGCTTTGTCCCTAAGTTCTGATATAATTATTTTCCAGTTCCTAACTTTTAGTTTTATTTAACACTTAATTGACTTTTGTCTATTTTTCCATTAAAGTGTAAAAAAGGGACAAAACTGCGCTCATAAATTAAACGAAAATCAAAATTAAGAAATATTATTTTTTGGTTGATTAAGAAGGTGCTCTGTTTAGAACGGTGTGTGATCCCGGCAATTTAACTTCTTATTTTACATTGCCCGTTTCTTTGGTTAATCAGAGTTAGTCTATTTGTCTGTGTTCTTTCTCTGGCAGGTATTGTGCAGATAATCCAGGTCTTTTCAAAAATGCAGACATTGCATATGTTCTTGCATATGCTGTTATAATGCTGAATACTGATGCTCACAATCCACTTGTGTGGCCTAAAATGTCAAAGTCAGATTTTATACGCATGAATGCTACAAATGATGCTGAAGATAGTGCCCCAACAGATCTATTGGAAGAGATCTATGACTCCATAGTTAAGGAAGAAATAAAAATGAAAGATGATGCAGCTGATATTGGCAAAAACAGACAAAAGCCAGAAAGTGAAGAAAGGAGCCGTCTTGTCAATATTCTGAATCTGGCCCTCCCCAAAAGTAAGTCGTTAATTGATGCCAAGTCTGAGAGTGAGGCCATAATTAAGCAAACACAAGCAATATTCCGGAACCAAGGAGCAAGAAGAGGAACTTTCCATACAGTACAACAGACTGAAATTGTGAGGCCTATGGTTGAAGCTGTAGGATGGCCTCTGCTTGCTACTTTCTCTGTGACGATGGAGGAAGGTGAAAATAAGCCAAGGGTGGTTCTCTGCATGGAGGGGTTTAGAGCTGGGATACACATAACTCACATTCTCGGAATGGATACGATGCGATATGCTTTCTTAACATCATTGGTCAGGTACGATTGTTTTTACCACGATGATCTGTCTTTTTTACTCTTTTCCTTTTATTTTGTTTTCTTCTGCATAGCATTCTGCTTCTATTGCTTGGTTTTGCTATTTCTTCAGTAACTGGCTTTGATGGTATTTTTAATCATCTGAATAAACAGTGATCATGATACTGATTTCCAAACTTATTAACTTTTGTACCAGATTTACTTTCTTGCATGCCCCAAAAGAAATGCGAAGTAAAAACGTTGAAGCATTGCGTACTCTACTTGCACTGTGCGACTCAGAAACTGATTCCCTTCAGGACACATGGAATGCAGTTTTAGAATGTGTTTCTCGGCTTGAATTCATTACTTCAACTCCTTCTATTGCTGCTACCGTCATGTATGGATCAAATCAGATTTCCAGGGATGCTGTTCTTCAATCCCTAAGAGAACTTGCTGGGAAACCTGCTGAACAAGTTTTTGTAAATAGTGTGAAACTTCCTAGTGATTCTGTTGTGGAGTTCTTCACTGCTCTCTGTGGTGTATCAGCTGAAGAATTAAAACAGACTCCTGCTCGTGTGTTCAGTTTGCAAAAGCTTGTTGAGATCAGTTATTACAATATGGCTCGTATACGGATGGTATGTCCTCTTCTCATCAAGCTCCTTTATTTTTTCATAAGCAGATATTGCATGTAGTGCATGTGTGGTGATGCACACTTGTAATTGGGCTGTATACTTTAACTGCTGCATTTTTGTTTTCCTTCTAATTCTATGTAATCTAACTGTGATGGAGCATGGAGGTGATTCCTGGTTGAAATTGAAATTTGACAGATTGGGGATTTTTTTTTTTCACTTTGGTGCTTATGGACCCTCATAATTTAATTATCAACCCTTAACTGGGATGATTTGAGAGGAATCTTCTTGTCCAGGTTTAAGTAAATATTAGCCTGGGGTATCATGACCATTTGATCATGAATCTGTGACTGCCTGCTACTGTTTTCTGTTTGCGATTGGCCCATAGGCGCGCAGTAGCTCTGCATTTCCTGCTGTATGATAGTTCCTTGACTGATAACCACCCTTTATATGGTTGATGCATGTGAATACAAATAGCATAGGTCTGTACTGTATATAATGATATTTTGGTTTTAGTACTACGGTAAACTTTCTAATAGTAGTGCCCCTCTACCATGGCTTGCCTGTTCCACTGACATTAGTGGAGCAATAACCACCACATTTCCATTACAAGTTAAGCAACACATAACTTGATCCTGTATCATTTAGATAGATGAATTGATTACCATTGTCAGCTTGTTAGAATTTCATGTCCAAGTACAGTCAACCTGGAGCCAATCTCTTATTGGTCCTGCCATCACGCCGCAGAACGAGAGCTCGTGTGGAACCTTTTATTTATATTTCTGGCGTAACAGCGGTGGAACTTTTTATGTCTTTGTTAGCATTTTTGGTTCATATTCTTCTCAATTGTGTGTATACAGCGTTATGTTGCATGCCCATTTGTGATATTTGGACTTACACAGATAATGTTTTTGGTGATACTTTCTTCCAGGTCTGGGCTAGGATATGGTCTGTCCTTGCAAATCATTTTATTTCTGCTGGGAGCCACCGTGATGAAAAAATTGCCATGTATGCCATCGATTCTCTAAGGCAGCTTGGTATGAAGTATCTGGAGCGTGCTGAGCTTGCCAACTTCACTTTCCAGAATGACATTCTGAAACCATTCGTTGTCCTTATGCGGAATAGTCGAAGTGATACCATAAGGAGATTAATTGTTGACTGCATTGTTCAAGTATGTTTATTTAGCTTTCCTGGAATAAGATTTTCCTTTTATTGGAATGACTGTTACCCTTGAGGATCATTATTTACAAGCTGGCATACAAATTTTGGGAAATAATTGTCTTGTGTCTATTGCAGATGATCAAATCAAAAGTTGGAAGCATAAAATCTGGATGGCGTAGCGTTTTTATGATTTTCACAGCGGCTGCAGATGATGAACTGGAATCAATTGTGGAAAGTGCATTTGAAAATGTTGAACAGGGTAGGAAACCATATATTTTCTTGGTTATTTCTTCCACGAGTTAATCAAGTTTCTTTGTAAATTTTGTCAATTTTAGCATATCTAATGCCATAGAGATTTGCAGTTATCTTGGAACACTTCGATCAGGTTGTTGGGGATTGTTTTATGGACTGTGTGAACTGTCTAATAAGGTTTGCCAATAACAAGGCTTCTCATCGTATAAGTTTGAAAGCTATTGCACTTCTCCGAATATGCGAGGATCGTTTGGCAGAGGTTAACTATACTACTTTTTCACTTTATACGTCAATTAGTTTTCATTTCAATTAACACAAAAGTTTTCAATTTGTAAGAACAGTTAGTTTTAGTGGATTTTTTTCCTCTTAAATTCTTTCCTCCTCTTCTTTTTACCTTTCCTCTCTTTAGATTATATTTATTTTGGTGTCAATTTAATGGAAAATTTTATAAATTGTGCTTGGATTTTACGCATGACTTGGCTATTCTGTTCTAACTGCTTGTTTTGTTGAGTGAAATGCTCTTTTATAAATGTTTCTAAATGTTTTCAATTTTAGGGCCTCATCCCTGGTGGGGCTTTGAAGCCCATTGATGTTAATGCTGATGCAACCATTGACATGACTGAGCACTATTGGTTCCCAATGCTAGCTGGTTTGTCAGATCTGACTTCAGATCCCAGACCTGAAGTTAGAAGCTGTGCACTAGAAGTTCTATTTGATTTACTGAACGAGAGAGGTAGCAAGTTTTCTACGGCATTTTGGGAGAGCATTTTCCATAGGGTATTGTTTCCGATTTTTGATCACGTGAGACATGCTGGAAAGGAAAGCTTAATCTCTTCTGATGATGAATGGTTCCGAGAAACCAGCATTCACTCCCTTCAGTTAATGTGCAACCTTTTTAACACGTTCTACAAGGTATTACTGGGCTACTGTTTCATCCTTTTTTTTTTTTCAGTAATCTGTGCAAGGTGTTTGAACCTCTCGTTTGACAACTTCTCGTGGATTTCTTTTGTGTTGATGTTATTAAAGTAATGCATGCATAAGGAATCTGACAATATGGCACGCTAAGATTAGGGTGGCCTCTGTGCAGAATTTTCTCTTCCCATTCTCTTCTCTCAGCACACTGTATTTGTTTGAATGGAGTTCGTGCTTGCTGTTAAAATTACAAGTTATTGGCATAAATGAACAGCAAGCATCAACTGCATTCAAACAAATACTGTTGCATTAACATTATGATTGTTGTTTGTTTCTGGAATTTTCCAATTGTGTTCCCTTTTTCTCTTTGCAGGAGGTTTGCTTCATGTTGCCTCCACTTCTGAGTTTGCTTCTGGACTGTGCGAAAAAGACAGATCAGACTGTTGTTTCCATCTCATTGGGTGCATTAGTGCATCTCATAGAAGTTGGAGGCCACCAGTTTAGTGAGAGTGACTGGGACACATTGTTGAAAAGCATAAGGTGCGTGTCTTTTTATCTATGTTGATTTTTTGTTCTGAGTATATTTTCTAATTATTTTCATGTCTAATCAATTTTGTTGTGGCAACTAGAGATGCTTCATATACAACACAACCGCTTGAGTTGCTTAATGCTTTGAGTTTCGATGGTTCAAAAGGCCCTGCGGTGCTAGCTGCAGATTCACAAGTCAGTGCCAGTGATGTTGCAGATAACCATCTGTTTCATAGTGGTGATAACGGAACGGTTTCTCCTTTGGCATCTCCAAAAAGTAGTCGTGGTACTGGAGGGAATCCTAACAATGCCTTAGTGGATCACAGTCAGGAACTGGGATCACAAAGCCATTTGGATGCATCAGAGGGTATATTGGTCTAACCTTTTTATTTACATTTGCTAATTAAAATGCCACTGGTCCAATACACATACATACATTTGCTTATCAATCCCAGTCTGGAAAAATGAACTGACTAGGGCCATGCTAATAGTAAAAGAAAGAAAAGAGGAAGAGCAAAAATGGATTAAAAAATAAACAATTGCCATAAGTTTCAGGAGGCTGGCTCGCAAGGTGGCCTGAGTAAGAAAAACCTTTCTTGAGGGAAAGGGAGTAAGGAGCTATAGCCAGATAAATGATTAAGGAATGTCTAGTAATTTGTGTTCCTGAATGCTATTGAGATATTAATGTAACTAATTTTTGTTTTTGCGATGTTGTCAGCTGTAACTGTGATGCAGTCTCTTTAGACAAAGTTGATGCTTGATGCTTAAGCTATAATTTTCATTAGCATATCTTGAAAACTGGATATTGTTATTCTTATTGTAGGCCTTCCATCACCATCAGGAAGAGCTCAAAAACCTGCAGAACTCCAGAGGAATCAGACATTTGGTCAAAAAATAATGGGAAACATGATGGACAATCTTTTCCTCAGGAGTCTTACCTCCAAATCAAAGGCTCCTGTTTCAGATAATTCAGTGCCATCATCTCCAACTAAGGTAGTCAGCATTCAGTTATCCTTTTAGGAATTAAATATTGAATATTCTAAGGGCTATGAGGAACCTGTTTCATAATAAGATCAGCGTGTCTTCAGATTTTGTACCTCTCTTGTGGTTGTTTACCCTTTTCATGTGCTCCTAACGAAGCAAGATAATTCTTGGAAGAAAAGATATGGGAAGTTCTGCCACTTGACAGAGGATGTCAATAATTAAGTTTTTTATTTTTGAGAAGAATAATTTAGTGTCTGTTTCAAAGTCTTTGGACATTGTTTTCAATGTGGATGATAATTTCCTTTCCCTGTTTGTTTTACTGTTACATTAATAATTTAGTTTCTGTTTTAAAGACTTTGGACATTGTTTTCAATGTGGATGATAATTTCCTTTCCCTGTTTGTTTTATTGTTACATTATTAAGTTTTCAAGACTACACAGGTAAAACTAAGAAAAATATTTTAGTAGGTGGATAATAAATAACTCATTCTCTTTTGTTGTGCTTTCTGAATATTACCCCCTGCCTGTCTTTCCTATTAATTCTTTTCTTGATATATGGCATTTTAGGTTCCTGATGTTGTGGAGCCTGATGCTAAAGATGAGGAGGAAAGTCCACTTATGGTGACTATTAGGGGAAAATGCGTTACTCAGTTGTTACTGCTTGGTGCTATTGATAGTATTCAGGTATAGACTTTATTCTTCCATGTATTAGTGTTACTGTTTATGTCACTGTCCTTTTTCCCTTTTCTTCTTCAAGCTATTTTAGATCTCATTTGATTTAATATTTTCATCTATCATATGGAAGCCTGGTCAACTAGAATCCTTTTAAGAGGTGGTAGGAAAAATCTTTTGGATGTTAGAGATTTTTTAACCCGTCACTGTCTAATATTTGCAGAAGAAATACTGGGTCAAGTTAAAAGCATCACAAAAAGTTGCCATAATGGACGTTTTATTATCCATGTTAGAATTTGCTGCTTCCTATAATTCATATCCAAATCTTAGATCGCGAATGCACCATATTCCTGTTGAGAGGTGAGGGGCAAATATCTCCCAACTCAACTTCTCTTTTTTATTTTTCCGTAGTTCTATTTCTTTTAATTACTACAGTAAGTAACTTTCAAGAATCAATCTACTGGAACAAATGATAAGATAATTAACTGATCTCTGGACAGGCCTCCTCTAAACCTCCTCCGTCAAGAATTAGCAGGAACTAGTGTGTATCTTGATGTGTTACAGAAAACAACTTCAGGTTTCCATGCTGACAATAAGCATCCTTCAGAATCTAATATTTCAGAAGATGTTGGAATCACTTCAGTCGAAAACAATACAAGTTTGAATGGGGATGCTGCTGAGGATAAGAAACTTGAAGGAATAGCAGAAGAGAAATTAGTTTCTTTCTGTGAACAGTTGCTCAAGGAAGCATCTGAACTCCAGTCCTCTGTTGGGGAGACCACGAATATGGATGTTCATCGAGTTTTGGAGCTACGGTCGCCCATCATTGTTAAGGTATTTCCATGTTTTCTCAATGTCTGTGAGCTTTGCAGATATCCTGGTTTTCCTCCTCTTCGTTTTGTATAGTTTCTCAGTCAATGACAAAACTCTTAATTGATTTTTTTTTTTATCAAATCAACCCCTTCCTTGTAAACTGATGTGCTTATGCAATTATTTCTGCCATCATTGTCTTCCAGGTGCTGAAAGGCATGTGCTTCATGAACAATCGGATTTTCAGAAGGCATTTAAGGGACTTCTATCCTTTGCTTACTAAATTAGTGTGCTGTGAGCAGGTATTTTTCTTTCCAGTTCTGGTATGACCACTATTTTATCTTCTTAGTAGAAGCAAAGTTATTTCCTCTCAATGATTTGTTTTGTTCGTAGTTAATGTTATTTTATAATTGAAGCTGTGATGTACGTGTATATTTTAAACAACAGAATCATTAGCACGATTCTCATTCTATCAAAGAGTATTCAGAATTTCGTATTTTCCATATTTATATTTGGAAATTAATTTTCTGTATCATTATTTAGATGGAGATCCGTGGAGCACTTGGAGACCTTTTCAGGATGCAGTTAAAAGCTCTACTACCGTAACATTGTCGATAATTCGTGGGTGGTCTCCATTAAGGAATGATTTTCAGCAATGCCTGCACGTTCTAGATCTGGTTGTCCAAAGCTTCTCAGCACATTTTTTCAATGCACCACTTCTTTTGCAGATCAAGCACCTTAGATGCCATTGTTTGTGTAAAGAGCTTAGGAAGAAAAAGAGATATAGGAATTCTTTTTGTATCATGATTTCCTTTTTCTGAAAAGAATTCTGTGATATACAGCAATTGGTTTCTGAAGTTATTAAAGAAATGGGAAATATTAGAATGCATTCTTGTACGAGCAGGAGGGCCCCCATCTGGCCATCTCCAGCAGCATTGTTTTGCTCTGTATCTGTCAGTTCGAAAACAAAATAGTTGTACAAAAGGGCAAGGACGTTACGCAGTGGAGTCATTTTAATCTAATTAAAGTACGTATTTCTTAGTGACACTGTTTTCAAGTTCTAAGTTATATTTCATTTTTTATTTTTTAGTACAGATGGGAAGTATTTACTGTTAGGCCACTCCTACAAGTTTGAAATTATAATTTTGTTATGCATATTCGCCTCACTTTGGATCTACGGAAAGACAATGTAAACAAAAATTGGAGATTAATATTTCTCTTACAAATTTGTGGCAAATTGAGGAGTAAGTGCATGGAAACGGCAGAAAATTATTAACTGATTTTTATTTTTTTTAAAATGATTTCTCAGTGATAATGTTATTTCTTTTTCTTTCCCCTGACTTTGTTAAAAGATCCAGCAAAAGATAAAGAATTTCTGTTGAAAATACACATTATTTTTTTTTTCCAAAAATCAAAATACACTTACATTCAGTCTTTCCCTTTGAAGAATTTTTCTTTTTGCGAATATTTAAAGATTGATTTCTCAAATTCTTGCTTGAAATTAGATTAGTTTTACGTTTAAAGAAGTATTTTCATAATCATAACTCATTCTTAAGCAATTTAACCTATACACAACAGAAAGTGCTACTTTACATTTTGGTAACCACCAAGAATTTTATATTAGTATAGAATAGAAAGAGTGGAGCCAAAAACTATAAATGCCCGTTGCATGAGAAAACTATATTTGTTAAGACGAACTTAAAATATGGAAGCCTGTATATTGTGCAGAGATTCATGACAAGAAAAGCAGTACTCTTGGTGTGATTATTTATATATATTTAATACACTCATTCATAAACAACAATATTACAACTACAAATCAAAGGTTATAGAAATGTTGATGATTGAGTTAGTCTCTGTATCTTTCTTTATTTTTTTATTTTTAACTTATTTGACTAACAAATGGAGGAACCCTAAATGCAATGGCGTTCTTCCACCTGGTTCCATGGGATTGCCTTTTATTGGAGAGACTCTTCAATTATTAATTCCTAGCCATTCTCTCGATCTTCATCCTTTCATCAAAAAGAGAATCCAGAGGTAGCTAATTAATCTATCAATTCTGTTTTATTCTTAAATGTTTATATATTTTAATGCAATAATTGGTTTTTTTTCTTTCAGATATGGCCCGATTTTCCGAAGTAATGTGGCCGGAAGGCCGATTATATTCACCGCCGATCCTGAACTGAACCATTATATATTTAGTCAAGAAAGAAGATTAGTAGAATTATGGTATATGGACACATTTTCAAAACTATTTGTACTAGATGGTGACTCAAGGACTAGTGGAGCAACTGGTTATATTCATAAGTATATAAGAAGTCTTTTTTTGGGTCATTTTGGCGTTGAGAGGATTAGAGAAAATTTACTTAACCAAATACAAGATTTAGTTCATGCAAATTTGAAGTCATGGTCTAGTCAACCAAGTGTTGAAATTAGACATTCTGCCTCAACGGTAATTATATATTCTTTTAGTTTCTTAAATTGAAATTAGAGATTTTTTTTTTTTCGTTTAAATTATTCTAAAAATCTTTTTTCGGTTGTTGCAGGCAATCTGTGATTTTACGGCTAAGTTTCTTTTCGGTTATGAGGTTGAAAAATCAGAATACAATTTGAGTGACAAATTTGTAAAATTTGCAGAAAGTTATGTCTCATTTCCTCTTAATATTCCTGGTACTGCATACCATCAAAGTCTAGAGGTAATCCTAAATTTTTTGAAACAAAATTGCAATTTGTTTTTGTTGATTCAAACATTAATTTCTTTCTTTTTTTCGTAATAAAAAAATTTGTTTAGGATCGGAAGAAGGTGATAAAGACATTGGAGGATATAGTAAGAGAAAGACGAAGTTGTAGTAATAGGAACGGTGAAGAAGATGTGATGAATCAAATGTTGAATGACATGGAAAAAGAGAAGTTCATTACTGAAGATTTTATAATTCAAGTTCTATTTGGAGCTTTATTTGCTATTTCGGAGTCCATTCCAATTACTTTAACATTACTTTTTAAGTTCCTTTCAGCTCATCCATCGGTAGTATACGAGCTAACGGTAAGAAACAAAAATATTGTATAAATCTCATTAGCTTGGTGTCTCATAGACCGAGTCATATACGTATATTTATTATCAAAATGCTAAGAACAATTTATTAATTTTGGCATAGGTTGAACATGACCAAATTCTCAAAAGCAAAAAGGAAAATGGCTTAGATTCTTCAATTACATGGGATGATTATAAATCAATGACTTTTACACTTCAGGTGATTTTTTTTTTTTCAAAAAATTTGTAATTGAAGATGTGTCCTATTATTTGCAATTAATGAATTTGAAATCGATAGGTGATCAATGAAACACTTAGGATAGCAAATGTTGCTCCTGGATTGTTGAGAAGAACTCTTAGAGATATTCATTATAAAGGATATACAATTCCTGCTGGTTGGGTTATAATGGTACTTACATCTGCTCGTCATATGAAGCCTGAGATTTATAAGGATCCTCTTGAGTTTAATCCATGGCGTTGGAAGGTAAAAATTAATAATTGATCTTCCTAATTATATTTATTTGTTTCTTATTATCAAATTTGTAAATTGGGGTTTGAAGGAGTTGGACTCACAAACAATATCCAAGAATTTTACACCGTTTGGTGGAGGAACAAGACAATGTGCAGGGGCAGATTACAGTAGAGTGTTCCTCTCCATGTTCCTTCATGTCCTGGTTACCAAATATACGTATGTTTGTGTTTTATTATACGTTTATGACTTAATATTTAGATTATTTTAAGGATTAATTAAGTTTATGTCTCTTCAAAAAATATTATAGGTGGAAAATTATAAAGGAAGGGAAGATTTGTAGAGGTCCTATGTTGCGATTTGAAGATGGGTTTGTTGTTAGCTTACATGAGAAGCATAATTAACTATGCATTTTATTACTTTTTTTTTTTCCTACTTTCCTGTACTCAATCAAACAAAATATGAATTTAGAATAAAATTTACAAATGAAATTTGAATTTTAATTTCAATTAGAGTATAATTGATATAAAGGTATTGTAATCACATCATCAAATTCAACATCCAACATGGTTTTTTGTTAGAATCAGTCGTTGATGGTTCCTAATTTCTTTTCGAAAAAAATATTTTATTAACTAGAAATACGGGCGAATGACTGTAAATAACCTTTTTCAAAGTTTCAATACATATATAGCCCCTCAAATTTTTAGTCCCAAAAATAACTTTTTTTTTTTTTAAATTCTAGGAAAAAAACAACCCTTCTTACAAAAAAAAAAAACCTAAAATAGCGACTAACTAAATTAACTACCAAATACTACCTCTTTCTCATTTAAAGCAAATATAATACTCTCTCCATATTAAAAAATAATAAATTAATTAAAAATTTTGAAATTTTTTAAAAACAGATTTAAATAAAGAAATTAATTTTCAATTTGATTTCTTAATTTTTTTAAAATATAATTTTTATGTTTACTAAATTAAATTAAATTAATTTTTTTTTGAAATATAATAATTTTTTTAATTTTAACTAAATTATACGGAAAAAAATTTCAGCAAAAAAAAAATGAAAAAATCTTGTTCAAAAACCATTCAACAACTATTCATTGTAAGTTGAATACATATTTCAATTTAAATGAACAACAACTATTCATTACATGTTTAATATATGCTATTAGAAAATAAATAAATAAATAAATATCTTACTTCCTATCTCTAACATTCAACTCCTTTGGATAACCTTCGAAGTCATTAACCAATTTTTTGATTTGCTTAAAAATCGTATCTACAATTTTAAAAAAAAAAGACATTGTTCAACACTTGTTTAGCTCGTGTTCAATATAGTCACAATAATCTATCTGTAACACCCCTTATACACCTACCGAAGTAGACCTATAAGAGGGCTACACGTGTCTTTGCACGGTATACAGAACATAAAATTTTTATTAATTAACAATATTACAGTACAATACAAAATTTCCTTTTTACATTATTACAATT
>CATIWJ010496751.1:0-13803 GCA_949640765.1 Croton laevigatus | reverse complement strand
TGAGTAAATTTGAATTTCAATTAAATATCCAAATATTTGAATGAAATATTTTCGAACTTTTGATTGTCAATGGAATTATTAAGGACTTAGTTGGTTAAACACTAGTTGAAGTTCAATTACCATCATTCGGTGTAATACAATTAGGTTTCCACACGTGAGTAAATTTGAGATTTCAATTAAATATCCAAATATTTGAATGAAATATTTCCAAACTTTTGATTGTCAATAGAATTGTTAAGGACTTAGTTGGTTAAACACTAGTTGAAGTTCAATTACCATCACTTGGTGTAATACAATTAGGTTCCTACACGTGAGTAAATTTGAGATTTCAATTAAATATCCAAATATTTGAATGAAATATTTCCAAACTTTTCATTGTCAATGGAATTGTTAAGGACTTAGTTGGTTAAACATTAGTTGAAGTTCAATTACCATCACTCGGTGTAATGCAATTAGGTTCCCACACGTGAGTAAATTTAAGATTTCAATTAAATATCCAAATATTTGAATGAAATATTTCCAAACGTTTGATTGTCAATGGAATAGGACTTAATTTGTTAAACACTAGTTGAAGTTCAATTACCATGACTCAGGGTAATGCGATTATGTTCCCACAAGTCCGTGAAATTGAGATTTGAATAAAATATTCAAATATTTCAATTAAAGATATCCAAAATATCGACACTTAGTTGGTTACAATGTAGATATTTATTCAAAACTGTGACCACTTTTTTAAAATTGTGGCAACTTTTTCATCACAAGTGGCCACAACTTTGAAAAAGTGTGGGCCAATTTATGGGTGCTAATATAGAGATAGATTAAAATTGTGGCCACATAATCAAAACTGTGGCCACTTTTTCATCACAAATGGCCACAACTTTTAAAATGTGTGGGTCAATTTATAGGTGTTAGTATAAAGACATATTAAAATTATGGCCACATAATCAAAACTGTGGCCACTACTTTAAAATATGTCCACAACTTTTGAAATGCATGGGTTACTTTATGGACACTACGTCATAGCTCCATAAAAATTATAGCCACTTTTACATGATCTGTGGCCACTTTTCTATCAGATGTGGTCACTACTTTTGAAATATGTGCACAATTGTTAAATTTCTGCTGTTATTTTTCAGTTGGCACTTTTAATTTGTTAACAGTTTTCATAAAGTGCCCACAGTTTTTAATAAATTAAAAAGTCAGACAACTGTCACATCACTATCAACTCTGTGTTCCCCCCACTAACTCAAAAACCATCCACTAATCCAAAAGTATTTATTATTTAATTCAACATATCAAAAACCACCCATTATTTTATTCAACCCATCATTCAATTCATCTATCTTGTCAATGACAGATAAGTCATTTTTTATTTTCCATCCACTAAAAATTTATCATTTTAAAATATTTTTCTATCTTTTGTAATCACGAAAAAAAAAAAATTTCCAATATTTCATTAATGGAGGGAGTAATTAGAATCCTATGAACCGTAGGAGGCGGCGCGACGACCAAGCCATATACAGAGTAAAACAAACAGTCAAAGCATGGCGCGAATTTCCACGATGGTTCTGCTGTATCTTGGCCAACGACCCTTAAATAAATGTGGCTGCGTCATTTCTTATATGCGTGATTCTCATCTTCCGTAAGCCTCTCTTTCTTCAAAAATATTTTCTTCTTTCTTCTGTTTATTATTTTCTCAAATAAAATTTCATGTCCATTGATTTTGCTGCTGTTTTAGGTTTCTTCTTTGAAAGAGCAACAACATCCAGATTCAGAATTTGCATGAAGAACTTTGGTGCTCTTCAACTCAGAGTAATCTAGGAAGAAGAATAGAGAATAAAGAACCATTTCTGTAGGTGTTTTAAATAATTGAATTGTAACTTTTTTTTTTATTAAATTGTGGTGTTTGATTATTGAACATTGATTGATGTTTCTTCCTCTTGTTGATGATTAAGATGTTTGCGATTCTGTTTTTCAGTTTTGTATTCTATGTTTTCAGGCTAAGAGCGAATTGCATGTTGCTTTTAGTTAATTTTGCTTTTTCTTGGGTTGATTGGTAGTTGTTTGTTTGGGGACTAGAAGTTCCACATTATCTACAGCTTTGTTTCATACAATTATTGAATTCTTCCCTTTATTGGCTTTTCCATTTCCTTCAAATTTCAATGGTTCTTGAAAACTTTTTATGAATTCAGTTCTATTAACGTGCTCTGCAATTTCGCTTATAAAATTGAAATTTCATGGTTACGCAAGCGGGAATTCTGTGTAATTTTGCTTGAATTTGTTTGACTATTATTATTGGTTGGTCTTTTTCCTTTTTTGTTTCTTGATAATTTGTATTTACTGGATTGGTTTGTTTTATGTCCTGACTTGCTAATTTCTCTTTTTGTCTTTTCTCTGTTCTGCCTGGCAGCGAGACTAAAATGACAAGTATAGCTGCACTAAGTGGCAACCTACACTACGGGTTAAACAAATTGAAGACACACAGTTTTACCCAATCTGCTTGGGCATCCAGTATAGCCTTCAATGGAGGCTTAGAAAAAGAGCTTTCCTGGTATTAGATACGGATCTTTTCTTGGCCATTTAATTTCTGTTGGAATTTTGTTTGAATTTTTGGTACATAGAATTTGCTATAGTTCATTTGTACATTTTTGTGAATAACTATATGATTTGTTTTCGGGTACATAAAACTGCTTCTTCCAGTTTTGGCAATGGTAATTGATTGAATTACTCCAAAAAATTTGTCCTGGTACAAAATCTTCAAATATGCTGTTTTATTGCTGCAATCTGGTGCTTTATGTCTCTTGATGAGAAGCAAGTCGTTTTTGACATGCCGTTTCTTCTTCAATAATATAATTGAAGTTTGTCCCGATGGCACTATGAAAATCATAATGCACGGTTACAAATTGTGTCAAAGCTTCACAATGTATTCTTGATTCATTATTGCTGTTATTGCTGTTTTTATCATTTATTTTTTTGCGGGCCTAATCTTGTAGGTCACATCGAGTATCCAGGATCTTGAAATTCCAGAGATGTAGTTTTTCTCAATTAACCACTGCAGAGAGTTGGAAATCCCCTGGAACAAGACAAGTTATCGTGTCATCTTGCTTGAGAGATGGTTCCACTAAATATTTTGATTTTGTAGTTATTGGAAGTGGAGTTGCTGGCCTTCGTTATGCCCTTGAAGTTGCAAAACATGGAACTGTTGCAGTGATAACCAAGGCTGAGCCTCATGATTGCAATACAAACTATGCCCAAGGTGGTGTTAGTGCAGTCCTATGTCCTATGGATTCTGTGGAGAGTCACATGCGGGACACCATTGTTGCTGGGGCTTATCTATGTGATGAGGAGACTGTCAGAGTAAGATTTAGAACTAACAATGTTGCATTTTGAATTTCTTGATACTATCTGATTTCCATTGTCTTTTCTATTTGAAGTATTTCACCTATAACAGATGTTGAATTTCTTGAATTGCTTTCCTCTAATATTTCACTAGTCACTTGTTTCAAGCTACGGAGATTGAAAGATATGGTGTTATTTTATTTTATTTCTTTGTCTAGGTTGTCTGTACTGAAGGACCTGACAGAGTCAGGGAATTGATTGCTATGGGTGCAATGTTTGATCATGGCGAGGATGGTAACCTGCTCTTGGCAAGGGAAGGAGGTCATTCTCACCGTAGGATTGTCCATGCCGCTGATATGACTGGAAGGGAGATTGAGCGAGCTCTGCTAGAGGCAGTCGTTAATGATCCTAAAATATCCATGTTTCAGCACCACTTTGCGATAGATTTGCTAACTTTTCAGGTTCATTTCTGAATGCCCATTTTATCTATAGAACTTAGGTATTCAAGTATGGCATATTTCTGTCAAATTATTTCAAAAAGCATGCAGGTCTTACTATATTTATTGTTTGAGGAAAAGGATAAGGATCACATATCCTTTGGATACTGAGAGTTTTTTTTTTTTTTTGCTGGTAGGATGGTTTTGATACAGTTTGCCATGGTGTTGACACAATCAATACTGAGGTTAAAGAGGTGATGCAAGGTGTCATTTATTAAATATTCTCTTGCCAATATTTAGCGGGGCATCAGTTTCCAGGTTGTTTGGTTGCACTAAAGGCACTTTTCCTTCCAACTTCCAGGTTGTTCGATTTGTTTCAAAAGTTACTTTACTTGCATCTGGCGGGGCTGGGCATATATATCCATCTACCACAAATCCTCCGGTATCTTCCTTTTTCTGGTTGAATTAAGTCATTCCCCCCAGGCATGTTGTGGATGGTTTCTTCACCTTAAGTTTTTAGAGACTTAGATTCTTTAGAGTTTTTATTATAAACATCAGATATCGAATTTGCTTGCTTACTTAAGTTCATGAATGATTACTTGTTAGCCTACATGTAGTTCAATATCTAAGTATGGCTGTGTCTATTTGATTATCCTCAGTGTGGTAGTACCCTCAAACTGCACAAACCACCACCATAGTTTGAGTAATTATGCAGAAGACACACAAAATAAATTTGTCATATGCAATCTATTTTTCTCAGTGAAGGAAAGTTGTCACTGCCTATTGTATCCCACCAGATTGCTGTTCTATTGTAATAATTGCATCCAGAACTGTTTACAGCCACTCTGTTCATATATTTGTTTATTTATTCCCAACCTAGGTGGCCACAGGAGATGGTATTGCAATGGCTCACAGGGCTCAAGCTGTGGTTTCCAACATGGAGTGAGTATCTGTTTATTTGAAGTTCTCTTAAAAATCTCATTATTATTCATAATTTCAATTTTCCTCATTTTTTTTAAATACATGAATATCCACATGGTAATCTGCAAATTAGCAGTATGTTACTGAAATTGTTATGGCATAGTTTTCAAGATTGAGTTTTAGATTGATTGATGGAGCAATAACTCAGTTCCTTTCTGAATGCTTTTTGATATTTTATTTTTTTCTTTCCTGTTTTTTATTGTTCAAACAATTTGGTTTGGGCTTATTAAGAGAGAATTCAATGATCTCAAATTTGAAGCATAGTTTTCGGAAATATTTCTTGCCTTTTCCCTTTCTGTATTCATCTAACATATAAAAATTTCATCTTCATTCACGGATAACAACAAAGAACAATTATATTTAAAGAAACTAAACAAACTGCTCATTGAAAGCTAAAAATTAGATTCAGTGGCCTTTCTGACTGGATTTAGAACAATCTCAGATTTGTGCAGTTCCACCCAACTTCCTTAGCTGATGAAGGTCTTCCTGTAAAACCCAAAAAGAGTCGGGAAAATGCATTTCTCATCACTGAAGCTGTGAGGGGTGATGGAGGTATCCTTTACAATTTAAGCATGGAAAGATTTATGCCCTTGTACGATGAGAGAGCTGAGCTAGCTCCCAGAGATGTTGTGGCTAGAAGTATAGATGACCAGCTAAAAAAACGTAAAGAGAAGTATGTTCTTCTTGATATAAGTCACAGACCAAGGGAGAAGATACTCTCCCACTTCCCAAATATAGCTGCCGAATGTCTTAAGTATGGCCTTGATATAACTTGTCAGCCAATTCCAGTAGTTCCTGCTGCTCATTACATGTGTGGTGGAGTCCGTACTGGGCTTCAGGGGGAAACAAATGTGCGGGGCCTATATGTGGCTGGTGAAGTTGCTTGTACGGGTTTGCATGGAGCAAACAGGCTTGCCAGCAATTCCTTGCTTGAGGCACTGGTTTTTGCACAAAGAGCTGTCCAGCCTTCAGTTGATCACATGGAAAGCTGTAGGCATGGTATCAGTTTTTCAGATTGCTGGGCTCGACCAATTGTGCCTGACTCGCTTGGGAAAAATGCAATTGACAATATATTGAGAACAACAGCGGAAGTAAGAAAAGAACTGCAATCAATAATGTGGAAATATGTAGGAATTGTCCGCTCGACAACAAGGCTAGAAACTGCGGAGCTAAAAATCAGTGAATTGGAGTCTCGATGGGAGAAGCATTTATTTGAGCAAGGATGGAAGCAAACAATGGTAGGACTTGAGGCATGTGAAATGAGGAACCTTTTCTGTTGTGCGAAGCTCGTGGTAAGCAGTGCCCTAGCTAGGCAAGAGAGCCGGGGGCTTCACTACACTATTGATTTTCCTTATTTGGAGGAAAGTATGAGTTTGCCAACAATTATTTTCCCTTCTTCATTAAATAGCACTTGGAGTTCAAGGCAACTGCACAAACAAGCCATCTGTTAGTGCAGGGCTTGTTTCTGTTCCTCCAAGAAAAAATCTTGGTATTTTTTTTTATAGCATTCATCATTTAAATGGAAACTTGTAATGAAAAACTTTGCAAAGAAATAATAATTCTCATTTCTTTGGCTCAATAGTAAACTTTGTATAGCTTTGTAATTTTTTTTTTCTTATTTGTTACTCACTTGGCTGCAAAATGGAAGCAGAGGAGAATATTTTGAGATAGAGAGGTTAAGCCAACTCAGTTAAACCTTAATAACCAATCAAGGTTAAAGTGATATGACAATACTTTTTTAATAAATTTTGACAAAATTAGCGATTTTAGTGAAAAAAGAAAAGTAGCTACCTTTTTAATAAATATTGACAAATATAGCTATGTTTTATACAAAACTGGCAACTAACTCTTATTAAGCTTAAAAAGAATCTTACTCTCATCTATACAATGTGTATTAAATTCTCCATGCTAAAAATACATTAAAAATCAATATTAATTAACACTGCACATTAAATAATTAAAAAAGTTCAATAATTAAATTTTAAAAACACATTTCAATTAAAAAAATTTAATTTAACATAAAAACTTTAGTTTATCATTCTATTAATGTAATTTTTTAAATAAAATTTAAAAATTTTTAATTTATATTATTATCTTGCTAAATTTAATATTATATATTATAAAAAATAATAATAAACATTAAATAAAAATTATAATTTATAGTAAAAAATATATTAAATTATATTGATGGAAGAATGTATATTTTATATTACAAATAATTAAATAAAAAATTTCTTATAAAAAATTACTAAATAGGACAATTAAATTTACAAAATCTTCAAATAAAATTAATGCATTCAATATATTCTTTGTTTCGTTCCAAAACTGAAAATCAAAATAACAAATATTAATAAAAATAAAAATGACAAATAAAACAAAGTAAACATATGCAAAAGTTCTACAAAATAATTGTTCAAAATTGTTCACAGTATGTTAACAAATATTCAAAGAATGTTCAGAACTATTTTGTTAAAAGTATGTTTAAAACCAATTTTAAGTATATTCAGAATTAGAAAATATCAAAGCAAAACACAAAAAAATAAAAATAAAAATAAAAATTTTAGCACCCAAACAAAACTTAAATCTAATAAATTCAGAATTAAAAAATATGTTCAAAGTGTGTTAAACAAATGTTTAAAGTATGTTTAGAACTAAAATATACTCAAAACTTATTCAAATGATATTCAGAGTTAAAAATCAAGAAAACACAAGAATCAAAGCATCCAAATGATTTCAATTTCAGTAAAAATAACTTTTTAGTAGTAGTAACACCTAAAAATACCATAAATCCATCAAAAAATAAAAAATTAAAAACAAGTTTAAACAATGTTCAATTCATGTTCAAAATAAGTTAAAACTACCAATTTCAAGACAAACTTAAATAACTAAACATGTTTTACTTTCTATTTATCAACATTGACCTCCTTAACTTGACTATATTTGAAACATGTTAAAATTACATTAAAAATAAGTTCAAACAATGTTCAACTCATGATCAAAATAAGTTCAAATACTGTTTAACTCATGTTATAAACATAACTCATTGCAAATAGCATGCACTATAATACCAACAACCAACATAAAACTAGCATGGACTAAAAAGATCAATATAAATCTGAACTAATCAAATATAATTGTAGCAAATATAATATACACTAATCATAATACCAATTTAAAAGTTGAAATGCATAAACATATTACCTTCCCTCACCTTGGTCTCTATGGTAGCTTCAAGTTTTTGCTTGTTGAAATCTTACAGCATGAACCACAATATTCACATCTGTAGAAAAACCAACAGAATTATCAAATGCTCTTCCTTCTTTTATTATTCTAAATTTAGGATTTTTCCTTTAAATTTCATTCCCTTTTTCACCCAAAAAGCTAGATCAAATCATGACATAAAAATCTAAATGATTTATACAGTAGAATTACCCTTTTTTGCCCAAACTACTATGACCACCAATGCCAATAATAACAACACCTTCTTTTTCCCTTTAAGTTCTTGAATAGATTTTACTAACAATTAATATCCATGATCAAAAGAATGCATCACACTAACACAAGAATTAGTTAGACCTCACATAAAATCGAATCGAAGAAACACCGCTAAAACCTTCTTTATAAAAATAAACATTACATTCAAAATATTTCTCTTACAAGATATAAACGCTTAATTAAATCCAACCATTTGAAAGTCAATTTAACAAAGATTAATATAAAAATTGACATGTAAAATAATAACCACACAAAAATCCTAATACAAACATTTATATTCATCAAATCAATAGAGACGCTATTTGTAGATGAAGAAATTGAAAATACCAATATAAAGATGCTATTTGTGATAAATAAATTGAAACAATTCGATCTCCTTATCCACACAAAATGATCCTCCTGCATCTGTATTTGTGATGTATTATCCCTATTTCCCCTCTTTTAGTATGATCGAAAACAGCAAATAACGTTGATCAATCATACAAATCAACCAATAAACCTATATTATATCTCAAATCTAAAACAAAGAGCATAGAGAATGAAACAAGCCAAACAATTCAAATTAATTCATAAGTTACCTTTAATGATTTCAGTTAGAGGAAGGCGATGAAGGTTCAAAACGATCGGTCAATTATTTTATGGTGAAGTAGATTGAACTTTTCTCACAGATCGAAACCATTAAATCAATTGAAGAGAAGCTTGCTCGGTGGATGGTGGAGTAGTGGAATAGAAGGTAGGTTTGATTTGAGGAGGACTATTAACAAATGAAGAAGGGAGTGGTTATGGTGGATATATAGAAACTAAAACAAAAAGAACAACAATATTAGTTGGGAAGAAGAAGAGGAGAGTGCGTAGGTTAAAAGATAGTAATTAAAGTAGGTCGCTAATTTTGTCATAAATCTTTAAAAAAAGTGGTAGCTTTGTTCAAAAAAAACTAAAAAGGGGCTAATTTTGTCAAAAAAACTTAAAAGGGTGCTAGTTTTATGTTTTTTCCTTAGTTAGATGGAGCTGCTTTATCCATTCCATTACAAAAGGGGATAAGATTTTGGATGAGTTGGCTTACTTATTTTCCACTTTATTAGAAATAATTGGCCCATCAAAGCTAATTTTTAAATCTGTTCTTTTATTTTGTAATAACCAGAAGTGGCGATTGCAGCAGTAGTTTGCACTTTGCAAAAATGTTCGTTTCAAGCAATATACAACTTTGAAGAATCAAATTCAGATACTGGAGCAATTTCTACAGCAAAATCAGAATTTACTTCACCATATAGTGAAACTTTCTTTTGACATCCTTCAGGAAGAGTTTGTGATAATTATCTCATCGTAGATTTTATGTGTGACTCTTTGTTATTATTATATATGTATTTTAGCAATATAGTTTTTGTGAGTAGAATTGATTTTATAACAACTTCATAGATAACACTTCTCCAAGAAACAATTTAAAGCTTGCAATACTGTCAAAAACTTGCTTTTGGTTGCACCTGAGAAACTGAAACTATTATATCTAAGTGTATATCTAGACTCAATTGGAGCAGATTTCAAGCATGGTGCAAACTTTGCAACAAGCAATTCTTTAATTCATCACAGTGGTTATGGTCCATTCTATCTAAGCATACAATTTTCACAGATTATTCCGTTAGTATGGAAATAGAAGAATATAATTTATTAATTAGAAATTGCAAATAATAAACAAATAAATTACAATAAATAAAATAATAAACTGTAAATTGAATATAAATAATAAACTGAAATTAAACCTTAACAAGGAAGTAAAGAAGTAGGAAACCGAAGCCTGTACGAATAGTTTCCTTAAGACGAAATTTGCCCGTTACAACAATCGTCTCCCAAGATACAACGGCTACGTTGGCGAACCGAACTGAGGCAGAGTTTTATCACCAGAACCTAGAGCTAGCAGCTTGCAAAAACTTTTAAAAAGGGAAGGAAAATTTTTATAGCCTTTTTAAATAGAATGAAATAAAATAGAATTGTAAAACCGTGTGAATAAAACAAAGAAATTGGATGGTATTTATAAATGGCAAGCTATAGTATAGGGATTTAATGAATATTAAAGCAGTCATTAAGGAGTAGAAACGTGCCATCAGTTTTTGCAAAAATGAACTTAGCAAATGAGCAATTAATCACCAGTTTTAATTACAAAATAAAACTGAACTTGTAGTTTTTAATACAAAAATAAAAGCAGACTATTTATTCTGTATGAATAAATAAAGGGCTAGAATTAAAAATGGGCCCGGCTCGTAGTAGGTTACTTCGATCCGGCATTCACTTCGTGCACGACGTGCTATTCAAGTTCAATTTCTCATTTACCTTTAATCCGATTTGAGCGTATAATATGCCGTCGGAGAGCTCTTATTGCGTATAATATATTGATGCATTTCACGTTATTCAAATCGTAATTTTTTGTTAAATTATTATGCTCAAATTTGACACATAGTCACTTATTTAATGCCATATATCTAACAATCCCCTACATGAATGAAAATTGAAAGTGAAACGGAATTTTCAAAATTTGAAGTGGTGATAAGACTCTACAGTCGATATATGCATAAGATAGGTAGGCTTCAACCTTTGAACCTTTCCTTGTGCAAGTATATTTACTTTACTGGCTGACTAGTAGACGTGATGTCATTGAACTATTCTGCCGTTTGTGTAAACAATGATATACCACACACAAATATCAACATAATACGGTTTTTGGTTCTCATGGTTATGTCCGTTATGGTCATGGACATCACCCGGCTCTATGAGAGTTTCAAAGAGCTAAGCCCCATTAGCCTCCTTGAAGCGACCCCACTTCACTCTAACATAGGTAACCTTTTTTGTTCAATTTTTTTGACACATAAAGAGTCATTAAAAGTATAGCTTATCCTTTACACATTTTGTCACTGTTTACATCATAGGAATGGACAGTGACTAACAAGGTCAATGCAATTAGGTTGTCCCATTGAACCAAGATCTTAGGATCTCTAGTCAACAAGGTTGGGTTTTCCTTCACATAGCTCCTTAAATATTCATGGGCTTCAGTCCCATTTCTTTCAATGCCTTAACAATCTGATCTTGATTTAAATCTTTGGTAAGCGAATCCGCAGTGTTATCCTTTGAAACTACAAAGTCAATAGAGATAACTCCTGTTGAGATCAGTTGTCTAACGGTGTTATATCGATGACATATATGTCTCGACTTGCTGTTGTACATAACATTTTGTACTCTCTTAATCGCTGCTTGATTGTCGTAGTGAATTCAAATAACAGGCACTGGCTTTGGCCATTCAAGAATATCCTCTAAGAAATTTTGAAGCCATTCAACTTTTTCCCCAGCTTTATCCAAAGCTACAAACTCAGCTTTCATAGTGAATCTGATTATGATCGTTTGTCTTGAGGATTTTCACAACATAGCTCACCCTCTTAAAGTGAATAGGTATCCACTTGTTCCTTTGGAGTTTTTAATGTCAACAATCCAACTGGCATCAAAGTATCTTTCCACCACTGCATGATCTCTCATATAGTGTAGTCCATAATTACGGGTATATCTCAAATACCTTAATATTCTTACGATAGCCCTCCAGTGAATCTCCCCTAGATTACTAGTACATCTACTTAATATTAGGTCTTATACAACTTGAAAGGTACATTAGATTGCCTATCACCCTTGCATATTCCACTTGGTTTATGCCTTAACCTTTATTTTTAGATAAATGTTGACTAATGTCTAACAGAGTTCTGGCTATATCAGAATCACCATTGTTAAACTTATCAAGTATTTTATTCACATAGTGTGACTAAGATAAAATGAGACCATCAGGTGAACGTTTAATTCAAATGCCTAAAATTACATCCGCTAGTCTCATATCTTTCATGTCAAGTTTAGAATTTAATATGTCATTGGTACTTTTTACCATGTTCTCATTGTTTCCCATAATGAGTATATCATCAACATACAAACACAGGATAACATATCATACGTATGTAGTTTTAACATAAATATATTTGTCACACTCGTTGATTTGATAACCACTAGTTATCATGATATCATCAAATTTCTTATGCCACTATTTTGGTGCTTGCTTTAAACCATATAAAGACTTCACCAATTTACACATTTTCTTTTCCTGACCTGGAGCTACATAACCTTCTGGTTGTTCTATGTAGATTTCTTCTTCTAGACCTCCATTCAAAAAGGCAATCTTTACATTCATTTGATGTACTTCAAGATTTCGTAAAACGGCGATTGCAAGTATCATCCTAATGGAGGCGACACATGAGAACAAGTATCAAAGTAATCAAGACCTTCATTTTGTCTATAACCTTTTATAACTAATCTAGCCTTGTACTTATCAATTGTTCCATCTGCTTTCATTTTTCATTTAAAAATCCATTTAGAACTTAGTGGTTTGGTTCTCGGAGGAAGATCCACTAATTCTCAAGTATGGTTCTACATAATGGAATCAAGTTCACTCCTTATAGCTTTTTCCCATAAAGGACTTTCCGATGAAATTATAGCTTCTCTGTAAGTTTGAGGTCCAGCCTCTAACATATAGGTTAGAACATCTAGTCCAAAAGATTTTTCTACCCTTGCTTTTTTACTTCTTCTAGGCTCTACCTCTTCTTCAACCATTTGTTGAAGATCTTCAGAATTTTCAACATTCGGTTGTTAAATATCATGACTATTTTTTGCTACAATAGTCTCATAAGACCGTTTGGATCCTGATCCAATGTCTCTTAGTTTGTATAGAAAAATATTTTCAAAGAACGAGGCGTCCTTTGATTCCATAATAGTGTTCTTGTAACTCTCTAAATTTTTAGATTTATGCATAAGAAACCAAAATGCATTACTATATTCAGCATATCCTATGAAGATATAATCCATTGTCTTCTGACCAATCTTCATTCTCTTTGGTAATGTGGACCATTACCTTCGCAAGACACCCCTACACTTTTAAGTAATTATAGGAATGTTTCTTACCTTTCCATAATTTATAAGGGGTCTTATCTTATTTCTTACGTTGTACATTTATTTAAAAGGTAATTATCTGACAGAACAGCTTCTCCCACATGTTCTGCGGTAACCCAGAACTAGTTAACATCATTTCATGTTGTCTACCTCTATCCGAAGACAGACTATCAAATCTTCAATGGACATTTCCTTCTGCTTATGCTTCAAGTAATTCTTGAAGTCACTTCATTGAGGTGGCAACTTTTCAATGATAACAGCCACTTGGAACGACTCACTTATTTCCATCCTCTTAGCATGCATCCCATGGATTAACAGTTGGAGTTCATGCACCTGACTCACAACAGATTTAGAATCAACTATTTTAAAATTAAGAAACTAGCTTACTAAGTATTTCTTAGTGCTAGCATCCTCAGTTCTGTACTTCTTATCCAAGGAGTCCCTGTAACATCCTAAAAATAATAATTCTTGGATAACATAAATAACTTAAAGGATCAAATTGTAAGTTACCAAAAGTATTAGATTAAATGAAAAATGAATTATATTAAATTTTAGTAATGAATTATTTATTTAATTAAATGTT
>CATIWJ010496656.1:0-11816 GCA_949640765.1 Croton laevigatus | reverse complement strand
AAAAATCATTATTGTATAAAAAAAAAATCCCCTACCTACAATTATTTTCTCTCAATGATCCAATGATATTAATGAATTTCAAATTTCAAAGTCAAATATTGGACTGGATTCAGCCTATTATACCTAGTTAACGTATAATGTTGTCCAAAGTCAAATTGTCATGACAAGACAGGATATTAAAAGGATATATATACAAGGCGTCAAACAAAAATTGCGGCACATTCTTAACTCATAGATGAAATTAAATTAGTATTTGCCGCATAGTTTGAGAATAATTTCAGTAAGAATTTAAAAATAAAGATTGAAAATAAAATTTATAAAATAAATAAATTTTATATATGATATATAAATTTTGATGGTTGTAACAAGAATATTTTAAATTTTAATTTATCTATTATTATTATTATTATTATTAATTCCATTCTTGTAACTAAATTTAAATTCTATATTTTATTCGATGGGATAAATTTCATGAAGAAATTTTTCAAGGAAAACCCCAAAATAACCCCTTTTAATTTTTTTAGACAGAAATATCCCCTGAATGTTTGTTTACAAAAATAGCCCATTATATTATTTTTTAGACAAAAATGACTTGTAGATGAGATCCGATCTCTCGAATAAAATTCTTTCTCACGCTCCCTCTTTTCAAACCTATTTTTGTATTTGATTTGATACTTTTTTTAAGCATATTTTTATATCATTGTTAACCAGTTTTTTACCTGTTTTAAATATTTTTGTACGTGTTTTAAACTCAGTCTTGTATCTATATTTTACAAGTTGTGTATAAACTTGGAACCTCAATTAAAAAAAAAGGTTGATTTAATACATAGAATAATATATTTTTTATAATTGTAATTGTAATTTGAAAATGAACAATTTTTGTATAATTGTTGAACATTTTGTATACTAGATTTCTTTTATTTGATTTCGCTTAAATTTTTCTTCATATTTTATATTGATTTTCTGTGTTTTTTTAATTAATTTATTGATTTTCTATTGAATAATTTTTATAAAACTGTTGTATAGTTTTTGTACTGAAATTTTTTTTATTTATTTAACATTTATTGTACTATTTTTGTATGACTGATGTACAGTTTTTGTACAATTACTGTTATATGTGATTATTTTAGTCATTTTTTGGATATCGGAAATTTTTGCCAAAGAGAATATTTTCTAGGCTATTTATGTCAATGAAAACTTTTTCAGAATTTAATCGGGCTATTTTTGTCAATAATACTATATTTTTGGACAATTTTATCATATCCCCAATTTTTATTTATTGCTAGCCTATAAAGTGCTTCTATGCTCCAAGCCCAAATCAATTTTAATTATTTAGATTATTTTAACTTTTTTGTTTAATTTTTTTTTTTTTTTTGTCACAAACACTTCAATTTAATTTTTTTCTATTTTTCATTTATTTAAGGATATTTTCTTCATAAAAGATTAAATTATGCAATTTCAAAAAATATATATATTCATTAGACTCAATCTATACTTTTAGAAATATGAAAGACAACTTTTACAATTAGAAAGAATTAAACTCAATGCTTTTTCATAACTTTTATGGTACAGAAGACAACACTTGATTATGTAAAATTACATATATTGAAAGGTTAGATAAACCGCGTGCAAGCATAAATCTAGTTAATATGCAATAAACTGTAGATCATCTAGATTTATACCTAACTTTTGATTTGGTCAAATAAATATAAAATGAAGATATCAATCTCAAAAGGCTTTTTCCATGGATTTTCTACAAAGTTGTATTTTATTGTATATATGATAAGTCATTTTCTTCAAATTAGTTACACTAAGAGGGTATTTATCAAAACTTATATGTTGATCGAACCACTTTATAAATAGTTTTAAAATTATAAGCATATGTTTATCTAAGTTTATTTCTTGCTTATTTCCATTTTAAAAGCAATTTAAAAATAAGCAACAATTTGTTGGTTTTTTTCTATGAGGATAAACGGTTTGACCTAATAAAAGAGTATTATACTCTCATTTATTTTTATAGATTTCAACATAATCATATTATTATTATTATTATTTTCTCAATTACTCATAAATAATGTTTAACATCATTTATAATCTATTTATGGGATAACTCAAGTAAATAGATGTATTGTTTATTAGTTACTTATCTTTTAATTTTAATAAATGTTTCATGACTTTTTTTTCTTCTAAAACAACTTATACTTTATACATAATTATTATAAAGAAAAAGCTTACACGCAAAAAGTTTAAAGTTTCTAATTTTAAAAAGAGAATTACAGGAAAAAGTTCGAACCGCCACCACCAATTTTATTATATTTATAAATATTAATTATTTTTTACAAGCTAATGAAAAAATTTAGAATGTCATAAAATCAATCTTATTATATATATTACATTGACTTGACAAAGAATTGTTCTCCTAACTTCTCAGAATCTTTAAATAACTTGCTTCTTCTGTTCAAAAGCTTAGACCACCCCATAAAACTCAAAACGAATTGTATACTATAAAAATGAAGAAAATTGTTGTTTTTTCAATTTAGTCCGAAACTTAGGTATGGGTAAAATTGTTAAAAAAAAAAAAACTTATTTTAGGGTAAAATTAATTCAAAACTCAAAATAGGGTAATAATATTATATTTATAAAAGTTGATGGTGAAAGAATTACTTAAGTCAAAAAAAAAAAAAAAAAAGAGAAAATGTTGAAGAAAAATTACTATCTTGATAAATTATGCAAATAATTAGTCAAAATATAATAGTGATGTTTTGAAAAAAAAAATGAAATACTTCCACACGATGAATTCACATTAGACTTACCTAATGCGAAAACAAATATGCATAATAAGCATATTAAAGTTTAGTATAAACTAATATGGTTTCATCTTCTTTTGTAATGTACTTCTATCTCAGCTTCTCGCTTTACTGCTTGAAAGAGAAGTTAATTTTCTGAGTTTAACTTTATCTTTTAATAAAATATTCCATTCTTTGCCGATAAAAAATAATTAGTCTTACGGTACCAACTAATAGTTAGACTAAGGTGATATGATGCTAGACTCTTAAATAAGATTTGAAATTTGAATTCTAACATAAAAAATGGAGAAAACTAGAAGTGTTCGAATTCAGAATAGTCGGTACTTATATTAGGTGTACATTAACCGAATGAAAAAATGTTCAATCTAACATGAGTGAGTGTATATGTAAATCTAACCAATGTTTTTCTCTTTTTTTAAAATTAATTTTGGACCTAATAATAAATGGTCAAGTCAAAGCTATCATAGGACCAACAACATCCATGCAAGCCAATTTGTAATCGAGCTTGAATAAAATCAATCTTATTATATATATATATATGACTTGACTAAAAATTATTCTTCTAACTTCTCAGAGTCTTTAAATAACTTGCATCAATGTTCAAACGCTTAATAGACGACCCCATAAAACTCAAATCGAATTAGCTTAATTACTCAATTACTACAAATTATATACTATAAAAAATGAAGAAAATTGTTGTTTTTTTACATAGTATTAGGTTTTTCTTTGAGGAAATTGTTGATAGAAAGTGTATGGGCAGAAGAAATAATGAAAGTTGATGTTGGTGTAGTTCTTGATTCCGGAGATAAAGATGGCAAGATTTGGCTGAGCTGCGTCAATATGTCCTTGTCGGAGTTTTATGCAACCCATTCTTACTACAAAACCAGGCTTCTCATCCATCTGAGAGACTCCAAGAAACAAGTTCTTGATGCAGCTGCTTCAGGTGGATTAATTCATCCCTCGTGTTTTTTTTTTTTTTTTGGCATTTTAATATCTTTCTTCTATCTGTTATTATTCAAATAACAATCTTTACAAATTATTCAAATGATATGGACCAATTTGATTTGATCCAGATAAAATAGTTTGATCTGACGAAAATGTCCCTAATTATACAAAATTGTACTATTTCAATTGCTAAACAAAATTTTCTAGTAAAATTAGGCTTAGATGATTGGAGTTGCAGGTTTCGAGTATGAAAAAATAACCATACTGAGTAAAATAAGATGCTTGATCTGGTGGTTAATTCATTAAGCTTTTAATTTACGGCGTAAGCTCACTTAATTTTGAAGTTAGCGCCCATTTGCTGTTTGCATAGCTTGGCTTGGATCGGGAGAACCTACGATCTTATCCATCTAGACCTGATTTTAGTTCCAATAGTTTCCTATAATAAATTTGGTACCTTCTAAAATAAATAAAAATATTTATTTAAAACTAAATTTTATTAAGGAAATTATAACAAATTTCATTTTTTAAACTTATTTTATAAATGTCATATAATTTAAAATGTTAAGTAAATGTCAATTTTGAAAATTTATGTCTAGTAAATATTATATTTCCAAATATTAAGTAAATATCACTTTATAATTACTAGTAAATATGTGTATTTTTTATATATAAATTAATATATGTATTTATTAAGACTGTGAAAATAGAAATTCATTAAAATATGTATATTTTTTAAAAATATGTGTATTTTTTTATATCATACTGAAAAATATAATATTTAGCTTACTTATACTATAATTTCAAAAAATGACATCTATTAAAATCACGTTTTTATTAATCTAATAAATTAACATGATGTATTTACTTACATATGCATATATATACGACAAAATCTGCCTAGCTTCAGGTGAGGCCTCCAATCGTTATGGTTGTTTAGCCAATCATAAATAAATTTATAAAATCTAAGTCTTTGATGATGACATGGCATAATATGGTGAACACGATCGCTTATGTGGCAACAAAACAAGCATTAAAAATTCTTAGTTTTATCTTTATTTTTCATTATTCTTTTTAAAATATTATGTGAGACATTAATTAATAATTTATTATTATTATTATTATTATTATTATTATTATTATTTTAAGGAAAAAATACTATTTATTTTTGTCAATTTTTACTAAAAATTATAAAAGAAAAAATTAATAAGTCATGTCTCATCTAAATCTTTTTTTTTATTGCCCTCAATATAAATATGATCTTAGTTTTAACGAAAATAAAACTTAATTTTTAAAATAGCTAAAAACTAATCGATCAACCGAATCATTTTAAGGATTTTTCGTCAAAAATAAATTATTTCAGTCAAAATTAATATCATATTTGTGATTAGTAAAAAAAAATATTTAGATGATATATGAATTGGTAATTTATATCGCCATTTCTGGCAAGAATGGATAAAATAATATAATTTTTCTAAAACATTGGGACAAAATAGACTATTATGTAAAATGCATGGACAAACCAGTTCAATTTTGAAAAATATAGGGACAAAATAATATTTTTAACTTATTGTAATGATCAAATTAATGCATTTCATTAAATATTAGAATTATTTTCTTTTATATGGTAAATTCCTTCCAATATAAATTTGGAATTATACAATTTTTAAAATAAAGAAAGAATTTTGTAGAAAAAATAAAATAAATAGTAAATAGTAATTTTCTTTTGTTGTTGCTACAAAATTTGTTGATCTGTAATAACATTATCATATGCTTATCATATGCTGTATAAAAATGATAAGAGTAAAATTTTCAATTATCATCTTTTCCCGATTCGTATAAATTTTCAAAACGTCATTTAGCAACAATTTTCATAATACTACATCTACAAATTTGTAATGTAAATTATAAAGTTCAAAACTTCAAATATAAGGTAATTATTTTAGTGCATAACGCTTTAATTATTTTTCAAAAACAAGATAATTATTAACAACCGACTAATATTTACTGTAAAATTATGGTTTAATTTAAAATAATTAAAAAAACCGAAAAAAATAACTATTTTTTATAAGCAAATAAAGTTTTTAATTAAATTATCAAATCAAAGCCCATTTTGGGGCCAACATGATTCAAACCCCCTAGTCTCAGGTAGAGGAAGTGTATGTTTTAACCATTTGGGTTAGAAATCATTTGTTAAAAAAAATGTAAAAATTGCAAATTGCAAATTGCGTGAGTACACGACCTGTATATACAAATTTATGAGTCCATATATATGTCTTTCACCGTTTAAAGAAAAAATTGTTATGTTAGTCAGCGAGCTTAGTGAAATCGATCAAACTTTTGTTAGGCAATGAATTCTTTGGGTAACTATGGTTCTCATTTGTTAACTTCCTAATTTCTGACTTGTTTTCTTCTTACAAATTTAACACAGCTTTGGACCTGATAAAAAATGTTCAAGTCAAAGCTATCATAGGACCAACAACATCTATGCAAGCAAATTTTGTTATTGAACTTGGAAATAAATCTCAAGTACCCATTATATCATTTACTGCATCAAGTCCTTCTCTAACTTCTATGAGAAGTCCATACTTCTTTCAAGCAACCCAAAGCGATTCTTTTCAGGTAAATGCCATAAGTGCAATAGTTAAAGCTTATGGATGGAGAAAAGTTGTGCCTGTATATGTTGAAAATGAATTTGGAGTAGGAATCATACCTTATTTGATCGATGCGCTGGAAAAAGTTGAAGCACATTGCCCTTACCAAAGTGCCATCCCTCCGTTCGCTACAGATGGTCAAATTCTAAAAGAGCTTTACAAGTTGAAGGCATTGGAAAGTAGGGTCCTTGTTGTTCATATGTTACCTCCTCTTGGTTCTAAGATTTTTCTAAAAGCAAAAGAGATTGGAATGATGAGTAAAGGGTATGTTTGGATAATAACAGATGGAATGACTGCTTTGTTGAAATCAACGGATTCTTCGGTACTTGAAGCAATGGGAGGAGTATTAGGAGTTAAACCTTACGTTCCAAGATCGAAAAGACTTGAGAATTTTCAAGTTCAATGGAAAAAGAAATTCTATCAGGAAAATCCTAAAATGGTTGATGCTGAGTTGAACATTTATGGATTATGAGCTTATGATGCCACAACAGCACTAGCCATGGCGATTGATAAAGCTCCAACTAGGACAATGAATTTCAGCTTTGAAAAGGCGAATCTTTCTACCCATTCAACAACAGATCTTGAAACTATTGGGGTCTCTAAAATTGGTCCAAATATTCGCCAAGCAATGTCAAATGTAAGGTTCAGAGGATTTGCCGGAAATTTCCAATTTCTTGATGGGCAATTGAAGTCGTCAGGTTTCAAGATTGTTAATATAAATGGGGATGAAAAGGATGGAATAAGAAGAGTAGGATATTGGATACCCAAAAAGGGACTTGTGAAAAGATTGAAGCCTCGAACAGCAAGTACTAGTGGTCTTTCTAATGTTATATGGCCAGGGGACACAACTGAAACTCCAAAAGGATGGGTGATTCCTGAAAACGGTAAGAAATTGCGAATTGTGGTTCCGGTGAAGCAAGGTTTCAAGCAATTTGTGAATGCGACGAAGGATCCTAAAACCAACGTTTGGAGAATTGAAGGATATTGTATTGACCTTTTTGATGCTGTTATGTCAGAGCTGAAATATGCTGTAACTTATGAGTACATCCCATTTGCTAATCCTGATGGCACGAGTGCCGGAACTTATAACGATATGATCGATCAAGTCTACTATGGAGTAAGCATAACTCATTTTTACATTTCAATTTTTGTTCAAAAATAAAGTCCAGACAAACAGGTAAATTACTATCTTTTGAGTTAAAATGTGTTTTTAAACAATATCAAACACCCAGCTTGGAGAATAGTCAGGACAATGAACTCTAAAACAAACATGAATCTAGACACTTCATGTGATCAAATCCAAGAAATTAAACTAATAAACTAACTATAATTCCATCCTATTTTCTACAGAATTATGATGCTGCTGTGGGAGATATATCAATTGTGGCTAACAGATCCTTATATGTCGACTTCACTTTGCCTTACATGCAATCTGGTCGTGTAACAATGTTAGTACCAATTACAGATGATGAAAACACCAAAGCTTGGGTTTTCTTAAAGCCACTTACGTTGGATCTTTGGGTGACAACCTTGTGTTTCTCTATTTTCGTTGGATTTGTAATCTGGGTTCTTGAACACAGAATCAATGATGATTTTCGAGGACCTCCCGCTCAACAAGTAGGCACTAGCTTCTGGTTTTCCTTCTCAACCATGGTTGTTTCCCCTAGTAAGAATCTTCTTCCACTTATTTTTTCAATAACTGTTAGTCCAGATGACATAAAATGGGCTTATGGGGCATCCCCATTTCGATAAGGTTAACTTTTGAAGAACAAAAAAAGTTAATGCTTCTGTTTTTGCATAATTTCAGGGGAGAAAGTAGTGAGTAATCTAGCAAGAATGGTGGTAATTGTATGGTGTTTTGTTGTGCTAATTCTGTCGCAAAGTTACGCTGCTAGTTTATCAAGCTTTCTAACCATTAAACAGTTGCAGCCAACAGTTACCACCATAGATGAGCTAATTAAGAAAAAAGAGAATGTGGGATTTCAAAAGGGTTCTTATGTTCGAGAAACCTTAAAAAACTTGGGATTTCATGAATCCAATATTGTTCCCTGTAAATCTGCTGAACAATGTTACCATCTTCTTCAAATGGGCAGCAGAAATGGTGGCATTTCTGCTGTTTTTGAAGAACCCGCTTCTATACAACTCATTCTTGCACAAGATTGCCCCAAGTACACTCTGGTTCAACCCACATCAACAGCGGAAAGTCCTTATTGGAGAAAAAACGTATCAAATATTGATGAATTTAGCACTGATGGTCTTGGCCTTGTAAGTTCTTACTCCTCAATCATTTGATATATGTTTTCTTATTACCAGATTATAAATATCCGCAACCAAGACCTCCTACTTCCTACAATCTCCATGGAATACAAAAAGACTAATCATACCAGACACCTAGACCGATACATATTTGTAGTTTTATATCTTAGCTAGAGATGCATTATGTTGTAGTAAATATATCAACACCATATCAATTTCTGATATGGATTTCTTTTTATTTGGTGAGTTTCAGGCCTTTCCCAAAGGTTCGCCACTCGTAGCTGATGTATCCAGGGCAATTTTGAAGGTGACAGAAAGAGAAAAAATCAAGAAAATAGAAGAAAAATGGTTCAGAAAACAAGGGGCTTGTCAAGATAATAGCAATTCAGATCCTTCAAATAGGCTTGGTCTAAATAGTTTCTGGGGACTATTCTTAATTGCCGGAATTTCTTCATTTTTGGCACTAGGTATATACATTTCCATGTTCATATACCAAAACAGAGGAATTCTGCAATCTTCTGATGATTCTGGAGTTTCAATATGGAGTAGAATCCTTCATTTGTTCAGAATTTTCAACCAAAAGGATTTCAAATCCCATAAAAATGACCTCAACGATGGAAATCGCATTGCTTGTGAAGAAATGGGAAATGTTGAGTTAATATCCCAAAAAGATCCTCTGCCTGTTGAGCTTACAAGTAGGGATTAGCATCTGTTATTGTATAAATAAACGTAGTTTAATGTTAATCGCTACTTTAGTTTTTAAATCATAAATAATTTTTACAAAGATTTTGTTTATAAAAAGGAGCATAAGCATACAAGACTGATTGTTCGTCTGCATAAAAGAAACATCCATCCACAATTTGGAAACATATTTTTGGCTGTTCTCGTATGGCTGAGGAGCTACATCATCATCTGGTTTAATCAATCTTGTCCTGCGGCGGCAGCGGAGAACATTGTTAACATTGTCCTGGGATGGAGAAGGTAACAAAGGAGTGGTTTCTGTAGAATCAATGTTACGATCATCTTCCTCCGAATTAGTATCAGTATCACCGACTTTGAAACTGATTGAGGAAGAGATCATGTCATTTCTCTAATGCATTTCTTTCGCCATTGTTAGATCAGAGAAGGAGATGTTATTGGAAACAATCTCTTAAAGTTTAATTAGAAAGACTATTAAATATTTGGAAATTTCCCACGAATAATTATAAGATGTAACTAGGGGTGACGAAAGTCAGTTCGGTTTATTTAACTGAACCGAAATCAACAAACCGACCAAAAATTGATAAGAAAATATGTGCACCAAAAATCGAACCGAACATACGTAAAATCGATATAAAACCGAACCGATTTTTCAGTTCGATTTTGGTTTTAAACTGAAATTTTTCACCCTTGAAATTGCAGAAACAGAACTGATTTAAAAGAAAACAATTGTTCAAAATCAATGAAGTAAAAATTTTCACTTTAGGCTGAAAAAAAAGGCAAATAAATGAAGTTTTAGATTAAGGTAAAAATAAATGGTCCAAAAAAGACAAAAAAAAAAAAAAACAGTACCATCTCCTTCCGCCACCCACCACTACCATTGATTCACCACAACCAACACCCACCACCCACTGGTGGAGCCAGCCCAACTGGTAATGGGGCCCAAAGGAATGGACAAATGTAGGAGGTGGTTTCGAACCAAGCATATTTAGGATGAAAAGAGGTGGATTTCCCACTAAACCAAAGCCTACTTTAAGTATATTCTTCAGATTATATATACATATTGCAAAACTTATAAGGGCCCAGTGAACTTAATGGGCCCAACGTGGCTCCGCCACTACTGCACCACCCATTCTCTTCCCTCTTCTTATTTTCCCTCTTTACATTACAATAAAAATAGACAAAACTCATACAAAACTTAATAGTTTAATATTTCAACTCATACAAAATCACAAACTCAACAATATTAATATTTCAATCACAATATCACAAAAGCAAAGAAATAAACAGAAGAAGATGAAGAATAAAGAAATAAACTTTTGTACAAAAAATATTTGCATCGAAATTCTTCTTTTCTCTTCCAAATCTTCTTCTTCTTTCTTTGTTCTACACATCTTAGATCTAATCAGAAATGGAGGCAGAGACAGTGAACCAGGAAGGGAGGCCAACGCTGAGACAGAGATCCAGGAAAGGAGGCCAACGACGAGGCTCGAAATGATTTGCTTTCCATTTCTACCGGCGTTTAAGTTTAGAGAAACAAGTAGAGAGGAGGTGAAGCAGGTCGGTTGAAGGAGAGGTAATGGCAGGCGCAGTGGCTCGAGGTAGAGGCCGAACAGAAGGGAAGCAGCTAGGGTATGGACCTTTGAACAGAAGGGAGGTAGAGAAATGGTGGAGAGGCAGAGAGAAATTGTGAGCGGCTAGGGTTTCAATTTGATGTTTTAACCTAAAATGAGAAGAAGAGAGCATTTATATTACTTGGTTCGGTTTTCGATTTGGTTTGGTCTCCATACCTCCAAAATCAAACGCCGAACTGAAATTTTTAGTTTTCTAATTTATAAAACCGAAGTTGAACCGATTGGTTCGGTTAATCAAAAATTTGGTTCGATTTGGTTTCGTAACAAGTCGGTTTTTTATTTTCAGAAAAACTTGATCACCCCTAGACGTAACAGTAACTGTTCGTCAATAACTGACTTGTGTGTAACTAAATAATAAAATTAAAACACATATCATTAATTTGAATTATTTTTAAAAAATAATAAATAACTATATTAAATAAACGCATAAATCAATTATATTTAATACAACAAGATATACAATAAATTATAAATCATTTAGATTTATACCTAATCTTATTGATTTGGTCAAGTAAATAGAAAATGAAGATCAATCTCAAAAGGCTTTTTCCATGGATTTTCTACAAAATTGTCCTTTTTTTCCCCTGAAATAACAAAGTTGTCCAATTGGTGTAAATGTCAATTTATTTTGTAATTTTCTTTTCCGTAAAGAGAAATTCTTAGAACCATTCAAATTCTTCAATTAAAAAATAACATATATATATTTTTTATTGCATATATGATAAATCATTTTCTTCAAATTAAATAGATTAAAAGGGTATTTATCAAAACTTATATGTTGATTAAACCACTTTATAAATAGTTATAAGCATATGTTTATCTAA
>CATIWJ010496534.1:0-10016 GCA_949640765.1 Croton laevigatus | reverse complement strand
CGGTGATTCTTGCGTACAACTTGATCACCAGACTTCTAAGAGTTGATTGGCGGTCTTAGTTTTAAAAACGGATGCAAGATAGTAAATTTGGTTATGATTTCTTCTTCTGTTTTGTTTAAACTTTTGAGAGCTCGTTTCTGAGTTATTCCTTCCTCTATTAATCCAGTTCACACCCACTTCAACTTGTCCAACAGTTCCATACAAACCCATGCTCTCCCCATTTCCTGCTGCAACTAACCACATTATTCTATCTAATGCCCATTCCTCCATTCCATAGCAGTCTTCTTTACTGAAAAACAACAATCCTAACCCATATCCAATCTAGTAGTATTCTGCCGACAGTCCAAATTAGCATTGTTATTATTATTATTATTATTATCATTATTATTATTATTATTATTATTATTATTATTATTTTTATGATTATTATTCCATTTTATTATTTATGTTTATTTAGTATTTTATTTTCTTTCCAAAAGGCATCTACGAACTCTTCTATATCGGAGCTTTCTCGAGGTCGAATGATTACTTTAAATTGCTTTAGAATTTATTATGCTAATTTAATTATTCGAAATAATAATACCGCAATCAATTACGGATATTTACTTATTTAATCCAAAAACATCAATATAATTACAAATTGATCCTTTGTATTACTTTTCCGTAATTAAAATTGGGCTGTGACAGACAGTATCTGAAAAATATGAATCTAAAATTTCTACTTTGGAAGAATCTAAAGATCTATCAAATATTTCTTTAGTAGATTTAGTAAATGCATTGCAGATAAAAGAGCAAAGGAGAGCCTTGAAGATTAGGATGAAATAGTTGAGGTACTCATGGCAAGGAAGAGTTCATTCAATTACAGCACTTCAGAAAATAAACTTCCTCCTTGTTCATTTTGTAAAAAATCAAATCATCTTGAAAAGTATTGTTAGTATAGACCTAATATTAAATGTAGTTCATGTAAGCAAATAGGTCATATGGAGAGGGTATGCAAAAATGGACAAGCAGCATTATAAGCACAAGTTGGAGATGATCAACATAAAGAAGAACAACTATTTTGAGCAATTTTTGAAGGGATTGGCAAGTTTCAAAACTGCAAAGTAAATTTTTTAAGGGACCAGCAACTCTTAAAACTGCAAAATTTCAAAGTTTTTGAAGAGACTGGCATTGTCTCAAAATTACAATAATCTATGCTGTTTTATAAATTTCTGCATTAAAGGAGAGTGTTGGAGATCAATGTAGAAATTTATTATTCAGGTTACTATCTTTGCTTAGTCAATAATGAGTCATAGTCTTTTGGGTTGTTAGTAGTATCTTATTTTTAGTAGAGTTTTTAGGTAGTGAGGTTAATTCCTTCTTTTCCATTTTTTAGTTATCATTATTCTTATATTTAATGGATATTCTAGTTGAATAATGATATACTGAACTTTCATCCATTATCTTCATCTCTGTATAGCTCTTGTTTCTCTCTAAATTACAACAACTTGTTCAAAATAATAACTTTTTAGTACAAGTGTTTGTACTAACAAAGAGTAGAGTCTTTCAAGGAAACTAGATACCCATTGTTGCGATTCAGTATTCAAGAATTTAAGAGTAACAGATTTCAGCTTGGGAAAAAGCTGAATTGGAAAATACTTGAACTCATTATTCGCCATTGTGATACGCTCTAAGTTGGGGAAGTTCACCTGACAATAATTAATAAATACAATACAAGATTTATTAATAAGTCATACACACCTTTGCCACCAACAACAAAGCTTCCGGTTTATCGTAATCATCAACAACAACTGAAAAATCAAACCTGACTATATTCAGACATTCTCTTACTTCAATCTCTTTCAAAATGGGCAACTTAACTGAATGTGACCCGGGATACAGATTCTTAAGTTGATATAAATTTAAAAGACGAAGGAGACTTAGTTTTGGAAAGTTAAAATAAGGACGTCGTTCTCCTTCTTCTTCTGCCTTTTCAACTATCTCCTCAACTGAACAGGTTTTAATTTCTAATTCTCAAGATTTATAGGATCTCTGGCAACTACAGAGGCTGGAAATAGATATTTGCGACACTGACAAAGCAAAACTTGAACTGATTGTAGATTTTGAAACTACTCATACTATAAAACTTTAAATTTTCAACTCAAATGGTATTGGTGTTGCATTATTCCTTTTTTCAATTTCAAATATCTCTTCCACCAAATCATAATTTTCTACCTTCAAATTCTGCAGTTTTTGGAATCTTTGAATGGTATGTGATCAAAAAATCCTTGTCAATCTTCCATAATATTGAATTTCCAATGTTTCAGGTTTGTTTAAAGAATTGGGCCGATAACATATTTTGCACCTTATACAATCATGATAATTTGATTTAGCACCCTTAACTAAAATATCATAGAAAAAGGCAATTTTTTCGTTTGCTTGATGGGTTTAAAAATTAAAATCCCTAATTAATGAACCCTTGAGATGATAGGTTATCTCTCTCGAATTCTTCCTCACCTCATTCGATTGCTGAAAACCTCCAAAGGTAAACTGATTATGGCTGATTCAAAAGAAGGAATGAGGAAAGTTATGCTTTTATGCAAATGTATGAATGAGATAGTGATGCTGGTATTAAAATCTCTAAATAATCCTAATAGATTATTTCATAAGTACCCAAAGATTGAGGTATTGTTCTGTTGGATGCATTTAATTGTTAGAGCTAATGATGATTGTTTGTTTACCTTTGTATTCTTTCTATTGTTTATTGTAAGTGAAGTACTGTGACTTCTTTACTTGGCACCATCAAGTGAAACACCAGAAGAATTGGATTGCTCTACCTTCTAATCATATGGGTGCAAATAATAAAAAGTCTAAGTAAGTTGATGAATTATTTTGGGTTAGGGAATTGAGCTTTCTAAAGAGGATTATTGAGTAGGATATGGTCTTTAATTTGAGAATAATTGCGAATAATTTAGAAGCCATTAATGAAGAAAATGGGAATGAAAGAAAGCTTGAAGATGTGAAACTTATGGTTAAAAAGAAATTGAAAAGAAGCTTAGTAACAACAAAGGTCCATTGGTGCTGGGAATGGGAATTGGGATAGGTATTGGCTTGCTTTTTGTAAGTTGAAATATGCTTAAGGGATTAGAAAGTTGTTAAAACAAGTCATCATTTTGTTTCTTTTTGTTATGTTATTCCTATAAAAGTTTGTAGGAAAATATCAATGTAATGGTGCTTTTGAATGAATGAAAAAACATTTGCTTGTTTAATATGGGTGTATTTTTGTTATATCTATACATCTTGTAAAATAAAAATTTGACAAGTACCTTTTTACTTATATGATACTAGAAAAGACAATAACACCTATAATATAACAACACAAGGTTAATATTATTTCAACATATTAATTCTCATTTAGTAATAATGCCAAATGTTGTAGGTACAAAAATTTGCCAAATGTTAGAGGCACAAAAACTTACCAAATAGTTATAGGCGTAACAAACAAACTAGCCAAATTATTATAGGCACAACAAACTAGCATATAAAGGAACTTACCAAATGTTATAAGCATAAAATACATCCTAGATCACAAAAGCAATCAACCCTACATTATTAGTTACATTAGTTGATAGTAACATAGAAAGTGGTCGATTCTTCAAGGTTGACCTCTTCCTTTTCCTTAGGCTTGCTATGTAACAACCCAAATCTGACTTACGAATAAGACAGACTGAAGTGTCACACGATTGTTTAACATTCGTTAGTTACCTTATTATCACATTAATTATCAGTATTTCACGTCAGAGTGCGCTAAAATCTATTTATATTCAATACTAATTAATACTATTACTCACATGTAATACAATGCTTAACTAGTGTTTAATTTATCTATTTAAAAGAAAACCTAGCTATTACATCAGGGTACATTATGTAATTTACACATACTAGCTACTTAAATAATTAGACATGTAGTCTAAATCCCAATATATTTAGTATATGCCAAACTATTGAACACATTTAGCCTTACAAAAAATATTCGTATTGGAGAGTGTCAGTGAATGTTGAAGCTCCGCTAACTCTAACCTAACTTGCGAGTTACAGAAATAACTCGCTGAGCAACTCCATGCTCAGTGGGTACAAAATATTGTATATAATTATATGAAGATAAATAAGTAAATTAAAAGCGTAAATTAAATATTTGTATATGAAAATTACTTCCACGTAAAACAACTTTTTACAATAACACTTTATACTCAAAAATCAATTTCACTTCTCATCTGGAAATCAATGTTACTTTTATTTGAAAATCAATAACACTTTTTTTTCATAAATTAGTAATATTTTACATTCGAAAATCCATATCGTTTCACTTTACTCAATTGCATAGCAAATTCACTTTTCAATTGCTCTACTGGTTCGACAGGACTACTAGAATAAGACTAAGGGTTACATTCGGTCATAGAGCGTAGCCGTAGCTACACGAATTTTTCAGCAACGAGGTCATAGAACGTAGCTTATTACTACCCTATTGCTTCACATGTGGGTCATAGAACGTAGCATATAGCTACCCCAATGTTTCTCAATTCAACTCACAATTCACATTTCACATTTCATATCAATTAACACTGCGTAGTTAAACCATATGTCGCGACATACTCTTATCTCTAGTTTCCCCTTGACCGAGTAGAGCATAATCAATTCAATTTCACAATAATAATTCATCAATAACAAAATATTAGTTCGTCATGCTTACACAATTTTTAATCCCAATAATTAAAAACAATATTTAAATTTTTCATAAAATTCCGACAATAACCATTCAAAACTTTTATTCACTTTCAATCATAATTCGTTAATACTCAAATATCATTTTGATATGCTTTTCAAAATATTTAAGCACAGTAATTAGTGAAAATAACATTTAAAATTCTATTTAATATCCAGCTTTGCTTTCAGCTAGAGCGTTGCAACCCCACCGGTAAAATCGCGCCTACAATTACCGCATTAGTATTTAAAATTCAACAAAAATCATAAATGTACTCGAACACACATTCGAGTCCCTCACAACATTTATATCTAAAAAATCCAACCAAAATATATTTCTCAATTTAAATGCTTAAAAATAAAATTCAGTTCAATACGTTTAGGTACCGAACCTGGTTACGCTCTGCTAACAGCTAATCCTCCAAAACTCCTTCGATTTCCTCTGGTTCCTTAATTTTTCCTTACTGTCCAGTCCCAAATATACTTAAATTAATTAATCTAACATGTATTCAGGTCCCAAAATAATCAATCTCTCAAAATTAAATCTAATTATTCCTAAAACAATTCTGTTGGACCTATTTGAAAGACTAATTAAAGTTTAAGGGTTGAAATAAAATACGAAGGGACTTACTTGCACAGCCATGAGAAGAACACCACGCCCTATGTTGCAGAAAATTTAGGGGCCAAAAATAAAGATTGCCAAAGCGCTACCGTTTCATTCAAAACGCAGGCTACCTTTGCGTTTAAGCTTTCTTCTTCGCCCGACGCGTCCTGTTCCTCAGACCCGTTTATTCGCTAGGACCAATAGCTCCTCCGACGACCTCTGGCGACATTCAGGGCGGATATCTCTTACTCTCATCACCGCTGGCCTATTTCCGGCCTCAAACAACATTAAATGTGACCGAAGCATGTACAATCAGTTTGAGAAGTCTTCGAGTTAACCAATTGCCCTAAAGGGGATCCGGCCGGATCTTGACCTTCTGGCGGTGGGTCGACATGTTTCTTCCATTGTACTCGTTTAAAACAACCTCAAGTTTTATTTTTCAGCCTTAGAATTTGGTCTTGATAGAAGAATCAAAAGATAGCAATTTTAGATTTTCTCTTCCTTTCTTCTTCACAAACTACCTTTTTTCTTAATTTACATTTCACCAACCATAATCCTCAAATTCTTACTTTAATCCTTCCAGTACGCCCCTAACATTCTACTCTAACAGGGACTCAGTTTGTTAAGTTGAAAATATTCAAATTTGTTTTAAGAGGAACTTTTGTTTAAAGTTTTCTGCTGGTAAGAAAGAAAAGAAATGAAAAATGAGCTTTGGTAGTCTTGATAGTCCGAGTATCATTTACCATTCCTTTTAATTTTGCCACCGCATAACATGTAGTTTGCCACCTCACCCTTCCCTTGCAGAATTTTTGCATGAAATTCTCACTTTCCTTTCCAACAATTAAGTCCTCAATTTGAAATTTTATTTTCAATCAAATCCTTATTTGACTTATTACTAGTTAATCCTCCGAGCTTCTTAAAATTTTTAATTGAGTCCTTACGACTCTATCAATTCCCGTTAATCAAATTTTCGGATGTAACATGCTATCTCTTCTTCAGTAGTTTAGAAATTGTAATGGCTTTCTTTCCCTACCATTTCAGACCAACTCTTTTAATACCAAGTGGAGCTTCAACTTCTAAAGCTAGAACAAGCAAACAATAATAAGAAAAAAATTTTAACTCCAACCACAATCATGAATATATTAAAAGTGGTACAAGTATACTTATAGTGTGGTGAACAAATAAAGTATGATTTTGAGTATTTGCTGCTAGTAGAGCAGGGTTAGGTTGACTCATAGTGCACCTAACAACTGTTGTACGTGGTGTTTGCCCTTTGAAAACTTAAAAGGGGTGAATTAGTTAAAGATTAAAAAATTGAAAGGTGAAATTTGGTGGATAATTGAAAATGGAAAGATAAAGGAGTTTTATAATGGTTCGGATATAACTTGATCCTACATCACTTCTCCAATTCCCACAAGAATTAGGTTCCACTAATTTTATCAAAAGATTACAATAAGGTTTTTTAAACTAATCTCAAGCTTAGTATTTTATGGCTTACACTTAAAAGTTACAAATAACTCTTAGAGTTTCTAGCTCATCTAAGCTTACAACAACTCTTATTATTGAGTTTAATGCTCACTCAATAAGCACTAATAAGAATTCAATACAAAGAATTGAGTAAAGATGAAAAAAAATAAGATGTTGTGAAAACTTAAAGCTCTATTGAATGCATAGAATGTTCATAACCTATTAATGGTTGTAGGTGGGTGTATTTATACCCACTTTGAAGAATATAGCCATTACTCCTTTGAAATTGAAGTATGTCTGAAGTTTGATAAGTGTCTCGTATGAGATGAAGGGTAGTGCATAAGACTACTCACTGAAACATCATAACAAATATGTAACAAATACATGTTGACATCAGCTTACATTTAATGTATTAGCCATTAGAGCTATTAATAGCAATGTCTCGTGCAAGATCCATTGGTAATATGCAAGACATAGTTGTTGAGGTCTTTAACTGCCAAGTCAGATTGAGGTAGTGATTAGAAATTTTTATTTGGCTACTAGACTAATTTGATCTTCTTTCTCGTATGAGATTAATGAGTCGTGCATGAGATCAAATTGCTAGACTTAGCTTAGAAAAAGTTAACACGAGATCAAAAATCACATTATCTACTAAACAAGTTTGACATTACGTCTCATGTGAGACGTTTCCATCTTGTGCGAGATGTTGGTGCTACTTCAAAACTTTAAATTTTTGTAAGTAAAAGGATTCATCTTCTTCTGGTTAGGCTTAGACTTGCTAGAACAACACTTAAACACTTTAAGATTCATTAGTAGATCACAATATCAAGTGAGTTTGTTAAATATTCAAAACCGAAGGATTTTGGTATTCCATGCACCACAATCTTCCCTTTTTGATTTTTTAATAAACCACGTGAGTTGTGATTGACAAAATAATAGCGCAAAGTGTTTAAGTTAAAATGCATGATCAATTTATGAAATGTATTTAGTTAATGCCCAATTGTATCAATTTGCCTAAATTTGCTTAATATTCTCCCTTAATTTGTGCAAGCTTTTCAATTTGATTTTAAGTTGTGTTTTTAAATTTTTAACTTATAACAAATTAGATTTACACAACTCAACTTTTTTTTCCCCTTTTGGCAAAAATATAGAAAAAGATAGTCAAATAACTAAAGTTACTTTTTATTAAATTTAAGGAGGAAAGTAGAAAGCAAGATTTTTTTTTAAAAAAAATTACAAAGAAAAACAATACAACTTTAATCCTCTTGAGGAGGATTATAGATGACTAGAGGGCCACTATATGATCCAACTTCCCTTTGATGAAACTCGAATTAATCATCAGATAAGGAGGAGCTTTCATCGGAGGAAGAAGAAGAGGAACTACAAGTGATTCGTAAATGAGCTCCAATTCTCTCAACCCACTTGAGAATTTTCTTAAGTGTTTTGGAATCTGTATATTAAGGTTGAGAGGAAAAAGAGAGGGAAGAAGCTCTAGGACGCCTGGAAGCTCTTCTAGAAGGTAAAAGAGGAGCCATTGGACCTAACTTGAATGAATAGTGAAATTTGGGTTCATATGGTGGAAGTAAGAAGATAATGAAATTAAGTTTGGATTAGGTAGTTTAAACCTTAATTATCATGAATTTGAGTAGTATTTGCAAGATTCAATTAGAGAGGAATGTGTTCTTGAAACTTAGGTATGTTCATTATGAAATGGTACGTTTCATTTTGGAAATCAAGGGGAAAAAGGTGAAGCAAGTCATTGAAAATTTAAGGAAAGCCAAAGACAAGGTTCGGTACTTTAACTTTAGAAACTTCACATTTTCTTCAAAATTTTATGTTATGGCCAAATGGTTTATGGCTTGTAATGTTATGTTTTGATGTTAGGATGACTATAGAATATGGTTTTGATTGCATATAAGTCATTTGAGTCAAAAGAAATCCAATTGAATCCAAAAGGTGTAAAATTGCTTAATTAACCATAAAATTTGATGAATTTTAACTTAAAACCCTAATTGAATTTTGAGAAAGAGACCTTATTTCCTTCAATTATACATCATAATAAGTCTTAAAATCAATTTTGCAAGAAAAAATACCTCTCCCCTAAAATGGAATGTATGGGCTAGAGATTTTGCCTAATGCATCACTTTTCATCCCTTAGCATTTTCAATGAGTAAACCTTTGAATTTTGAAATAAAATTTTACAAGTAATTTTCTAACATGTAAAGGGATGTATATGGCTCACTTAGGGTACTTGGAAGCCCTTGGATAGGCTATATAACATCCACTTTCAAAGATGCAAAGTTTGCAAAAGTGTAAGATTTACTATTTATTTGGTAAATTATTATTCATTAGTCATTTTGCAATATTCATTTGGTATTTTACTATTCAATTGGTCATTTTTCAAGTAAGGGCAATTGGCATCCAAAATGTATAAGGAATTGCTAAAAACATATTCAAATGACCAAGTATAGACCAAACGAGCAAAAGTAAGCAATTGTTTACCATCTATTGAACATTAGTTTATCAAAAGTCAAGCATGCTATAAATGGATTTGAAACCATTCGTAAACAATTAAATGCATTATAAATAGACTTTTAAATGCTAAAGCTCTACTTAGTTGGGACAAACCAGGCAATAAGGGTATAATACATCATACACCATCCGTCAACGATGCCGCTACCCATCTGTCGATTGCTATAACGCCAAGCTATTATTGTTTGCTATATAGCCTTGGCCTTCCATGACTTGAGCCTGCTATCTTGTGGATTGGAAATTTATTCAGCAGCCTGATACAATCGTACTATAATTACGGGGTTTATAACCATTCGTCAGTTGGCTCCTTATCCTAGAGTTCTTCTACTTACCTTGTAGAGCGAAGTAAATACGTAATTGTCTTCGTAAATAACTATATTTACTTGCATGCTTGTATGGTTAGTTAACCCGTTCCATTTCAAATGTGCATTGGTTTTCAAATATTTATTTCCCTTGGTTTATTTTATTTATTTACTTATTTATTTAATTCCAAAAGTTAAAGTACTCGTTATCTCCTTAACTCACGTGTTATTTGTAACACCCCTTAACCCGACTAGTTACTAGCCGAGCTAAGAGTGTCACAACTGATGTTTACTGGTATGCAGAACATTACCTGAGAAATTTTTTTCTTCTTTATGCTATTGTCTGTTCTGACTTTCGACTTTTATTGCGC
>CATIWJ010496432.1:0-21587 GCA_949640765.1 Croton laevigatus | reverse complement strand
TGTTAAATTGAAAAAAAAAAAAAACTTACTATACTTTGTTTGCTTTAATTTTAGAAAGAAAATTGTTTTGGAAGTTGGCTGAAATGAATACATCTACCCAATGCAATCATGTTATTTTCTTTCATTTTAGAAAAGAAGGCAGACACTTTTTTTTACAATATATTTCATTTTGAGTCATAAAAAGAAGTTATGGTACAAAAATAAATGAAATATCTATAACCAAGTTGTGTTTGTTTGTATTCCTATTTAAGATGTCATTATTTTTTTCCCATTGTATTTCATTAAAGGCTTTATAATTTGTTTCCTCATTACTCACTCACTCACATTATTAATTTACTATTTTATCAACTTTTTTTTTTCATTTATAAATATCTATGAAATTCAACATTCTAAATAAAAGTTTTAGTAACAACTTTGTATAAAATTTTCCCTCTACTTTTCATTATTCCTTCCAATTACTTTAACTAAAGGGCCTTTTTTTTTTAACTGTCATTTTTACTCACTGGAGTTATTATGACTTGCAGTAGTAATTCTTTTTTTTTTTTTTAACATCAAAATTAGTAAATTATTTTTTATTACAAATAGCTTGATTTAGTAGATGGCCCTCAAAATGATAATGTTGGTATGAAATCATGTGCCCATTGTTTAGCCCAATCCACAAAAAGGTCTAAAAGCAAACAAAGCCCCACCTTCTTCATTATAGTATAATAGTACCACTCTGTCCTCTCCTCCTACTCTATTATTATGTTCTTAAATCAATTTTTTTTGAAAAATAAAATTTTATGCATTTATATGTTAATTAATTAAATTTAAAGTAAGTAATAATAAATCCAAGTAAAAGCTGTAGAACACTTGGATGTTAGACCCTACTTCTATTAGTATAAAGCCAAAGCCTTGTTCTGTTTCTTCATTATGATACCTTGCCTCTTTTTGCACCCAATTCTTTCTTCCTTCTTTCTTCTCTCTTCTTTAAAAGAAGAAAAAATATTTTAATTTTAGTTTTAAAATTAAAGACAGTAGCTCTTAGCTTATACTTACCCTGAATGAGCTGCTGAAGCAGGAGGATATTGAAGGTTAGCTAAAGAAAGACAAGTGTTCAATGCTTACCACCAACCGCCTTTAGCCTTCTTTCTCTCTTCTTCTTCTTCTTCTAAGCTTTCAAGCTACTCACTCACTTCATTCTCTCTTTTATAAATCTCCCCCTTTAAGTGCTGATTTTCAGTTCTGTGTTTGAAAAACATAAACATGAGTAAACAAGAGTTAATGAAGATGCAGGTAAAAAACACCCTTTTTTCCATTTTTAATTTCTTGTAGCTATACTAGTGCTTGCAAATATTTTTTTTTCTCTAATTTTTGTTTTGTTTTCTCAGCAGACTTGTGTTCTGAAAGTGAATATAGAGTGTCACTGTGATGGGTGTAAGAAGAAAATAAAGAAACTTCTGCAAAAAGTTGATGGTATGTTCTATCTAATACCTTATCTCCAAGTGTTTTTTTTTTTTTGTCCTTTTTTACTTGTATGTATGCAAATTTGTTAACTTTTTGGTAATTTTCTAAATTTAATCTATATATATTTGAAATTTCATTTGGGTTGTACTTATAGATTTGGTTTATAGATAGATATGAGTATAAAATAGATAAAAGGAACAATCTTTAAGAAGTTGTTTATGGGGCTGTCCATAAACAAAATCATGGGGTCAGAAAATACCAGATGCCAGATTCATAAATATTTTTTTAACAAATTATGTTGGGTTTGTTTTTTCCCTTATGGGTTTACTATTGTTCTTTGCAGGAGTATACAATACTACAGTAAATGCTGAGCAAGGAAAGGTAACTGTAACAGGGAATGTTGACCCAGCAAAACTTATTAAGAAGCTTGAGAAATCAGGGAAGCATGCTCAACTATGGGGAGGAGTTCCAAAGGGGTTTAATGTTTTCCAAGACCTTGTCAACAACCATCAATTCAAGAACATGAAAATGGATAATGGTAAAGGAGGAGGAGGCAAGGATAATAAGTCTCAGCAAAAGGGTGGAAAAGGAGGCCAACAGCAACATCAACAAATGCAACAATTTAAAGGATCTAAGGATATGAAAATGCCTCATAAAGATCAGAAATCTGTTAAGTTCAATTTGGAAGATGAGTATTTTGATGGGAGTGATGATGAGGATTTTGGTGATGAGTTTGGTGATGAGTTTGATGATGAGGATGAGTTTGATGATGAAGATGATGAGTTCAGTCATGATTATGGTCATGGCCATGGACATATTCCTAATAAAATGATGCCGATGATGATGGCAGGTAAGTTTAATGGACCAATTGGTCCTCAAGGTATGATTAATGGACCCATGAAGGGCGGCAATGGTGGCGGAGGAGGAAATGCTAAGAAAGGAGGGGGAGGTGGTGACTTTGAAATACCTGTGGTAATGAAGGGGAAAGGTGGAAATAATGATGGTAAGAAGGGTAATAATGGAAATGGAAAGAAAGGTGATGGTGGTGGTGGTGGCAAGAATGGTGGTGGCAAAGGAGGAGGGGGTCAAAAACAAGATGGTAAAGATAAAAAAAGTGGTAAAAGTGGTGGAAGTGGTGGTGGAATTGCAGCATTCTTGGGTTTTGGAAGGAAAAGTAAAAATGGAAGAGAGGATAGTAAAAAAAGTACTGATAAGGGAACCAGTACTAAAACCAATAATGGTGGATTTGCAGGAGGAAACAATAATAGCAACGGAGGAGGCAAGAAAGGTAAAGGTGGAGGAGGCGGGGGCGGAAAAAATGATGGGGTCAATTTCTCTAACAAAGCCAATAAGCAAGCCTACCATGACATTGACGTAAATGGTGGCCATGGCCATGGACAACCCAAGAACATGGGTCAGATAAGTCAAATGGGTCAAATGCGTCCGATGGGAAATTATGGTGGCCCTCCTGGTATGCCTAATTTCCCTTCAGTACAAGGACTTCCGGCAGCTCCACCAGCGGCAGCCGCCATGAATGGTGGTGGAGGATACTATCAAGGAATGGGAATGGGAATGGGAATGGGAATGGGTAATAATCCTTACAGCAATCAACAACAATATATGGCTATGATGATGAATCAACAAAGGCAAAATGGGAATGACATGTTCCAACCAATGATGTATGCTCGGCCGCATCCGGCCGTCAATTACATGCCGCCGCCGCCGATGCCGTCGCACCCCATGTCGGATCCTCTTACTCACATCTTCAGTGATGAAAATACTAATAGTTGCAGTATAATGTGAAGTTAGTAGAGTAGTTAGTGTAGTTTAATAATGTTGTTACTTTTTTGCTTAATTTGGGATATATGAGCTTTTGTAATAGGTGATTATTATACAGAAGGTTAAAGGTATTAAATTTACCTTTTACCTATATGTAATGTGGAAATAGGTAGTAGTAATTTTGTTTCCCTTCTATGATGATTCAAACTCTTTAGTTTGATGGCAAAATGATCCTTTCTCTTTGCTAAATTGCAAAGATTTTTGGGTTTTGGGTATGGTATTGGTAATTATGTGATCTTAGTTTAATACATATTAGTAGTGCCTCTACAATATATACCTAAATTGAGGAACTCTTTTTGTCACTTTGAATGGAAAAAGCAAATTGGGTATTCTTTTTCTTTTGCAATTTCAAATTTTTAGGTGCGTTTTTGGCTCCTATCTTTTGACTTTTATCATGTGAAAGATCTGTTACTTGTCGCTAAGGCAGCACTCTTTTAATTGATTGATGTTACTATTTCTTTCCACTTACTACCATGTTTAATTTATGCACGCATGCCACTTGCGAAGAAACTGTTCTTAACGTTTATGGGTTTGATTCTACATAGTGCAAAATTTGCCTACCCTCTTTAGAGTTTAGATATTATAGATTAGCCAAACTTGAATGTGCAAATTTTCCTCTTAAAATCTCTTCAAACATTATGGATTGATCGAATCTGAATGTGCAAATATATCTCCATTAAAGTGTGTTTTTTGGATGCTAACAAGCAACATGTGTTGGAATTTTACTCCATTCTACTCGGGTGTCAGATCCTTTATGTCCAATCCAAGGGTTTCATTGTTGAGCAAAGGATTGTTGTTTCTGCAGATGCAGATGTTTCTCTTTCCATCGAAGGATATGCTTAATGGATTCTGGTTTTTGTTCCAATTTCATGTTGTCTCTGAAGTTTTATTTAGACTAGGTTTATATGCAGTAGTTATGATGTTATTTTGGGGTAATTTGTTGGTCGTTGAAGTTTGTAGTGAGCTTGATGGTTGTTGTAATGGTGGATTTGATGTTGTATCGGTGTTATTTCTATGAATAAAATATATTTTTGTCAAAAAAAAAATAAAAAATTGAATACCTTTTATCATAAAAGAAAATTTTTTCTTGTTTCAATTGTGTAGCTTCCTCCATCAATAACAATAACAATGATGTATTAACTCCATTGTAAAATTAGTGCCCTATCTCTATTTGGGAAATATTAAAAACTCATTCTTATTTAGAAAATATTTTACCACAATAAAATTAGATAATAAAGTAGTATAATTGTATAAAAATATGAAATTGAGACTTGTACACATTATCTTGTAGAATTAAATAGTGCATAGTTGAAGGAGAAAAAAAATTTAATAATTGAATGAGTCACATGATGTGTCTGAGTATCAACTGGTGATATTAATTGCTATGGAATTTCATACTTTGTTTATAAGCAAAGATAAAATTAGTGTATAAGTCCAAGCAAAATTCATGATCAAAGCCAATAAGAAATTGACACCAAGTATTAATATAATTCAAATGGGAGTCATTTTCATTGCCAAATTGAAATGTTGGTTATGATTGCACCTCTTCAATTACAAGACATGCACCTTTCACTTCATAAAAAAAAACATTGATTGATATCTAGATTTTTATGATTTGATTTGATAATAGATGGGATATAGCATAAATAAATCCATAGTTTGTGTTGTTTCAATTTGGGTCCCAAAATTAAGCTCCACCATAGTTGTAAAGGTTCTTCTTTCAATTAAAATATGGAATTTTCAATTCACTTCTACAATTTTTATTTTAAAAAATATTATTTACATATTTTATTACTCACTAAATCACACATGTTAACTAATCTAAATTCAAGCCGAATAATACTCCTAAAAACTGCAAATTTTTATAAAGTTGCATTTTTTAAATTCGAACTCGATCAAGGAAACAACCAGGGAGTTGATCAGCGTTCTCGGTAGTATACCCATATTTTATCATTAACATAACATACTTACAAAAGATATAAATATTCTTATTTAATTAATTCATTGCACGAGTTGACAAATAAAACAACATTTCAAGGATTATGACACATGAACTCATGGAGGGGTTATTGGCCCAAAGCTGAAGTTACTGGGTTGGTCCAAGAAAAAATGGTTACAACTTTTTGTAAATGACCCAAGCCCATTATAGCCCAACAGATTCAATGGCCACCACTGAAAACATGCATGACAATTCAAACTCTTCTAAATTTGTCATTCAAAAAAAAAAACTCTTCTAAATTTGTATTGACAAGTATTTCTCCACCTTCACCACCTCATTTCGGTTCCCTTCTTCATAGGCTTTTTTGCTCAACTCTTTCACAGTTATGTTGTGAAACAATGACGTCTCCTGTTTTGGATATTGATCATTACACAATGCACAAAATCAAAGATACAAATTCCACCGCGAAAATCCTGAAACTATCCAAATTGTCTCCATCTCAAATTTAGCAACACAGAGGGTCTATAAAGCTAGACACAATATGAACTCAATCACCATTCATTCTGACCTTTCTCTAAAAATGGTTTCTTCATCATCTTTACGTGTTTTCCTAATCTTTCTTGCCTTTTTTTCCTCTTCCTTACTTGTGTCTGAATCTCAGTCCGATTTCAGGCCAAGTAATCTCGCATTGCAAGTTAGTAAAGATGCTGCAACAAACCTTCATGTAGCGACCATTTACAAAAGATCACAGACCCCTCTTCAGTTCCTGATTGATTTGAATGGAGCACATTTATGGGAGGTTTGCGGCAGGCAACAAGGAAACTTGCTGTCGAATTACGCAGCCCCACAGTGCCATTCTGCCCAATGCTCGAGAGCTGAGAGCAAAAACTGTTACATTTGCTCACCTAAGACTGGGCCTGGCTGTCGGAACAATGCTTGTGGGGTTATGTCATATAATCCTGTCACAAACCAAAGAGCTATGGGTGTTTTGGCTCAAGATGATCTTTCTATTCAATCCATGCAAGGTTCCAACGCAGGTCCATCCGTCAGGTTTCCTCAGTTCCTCTTTGTTTGTGCACCTTCTAACCTTTTACAAAGAGGGGTCCCTAGAAATGTCCAAGGTGTAGCAGGATTCGGACACACTCCTCTTGCTTTACCTGTTCAAATGGCCAGTCGGTTTGGATTTAGACAAAAGTTTTCTTTGTGTCTAAGTTCTAACCCAAGACAATCGGGAGTCATCTTCTTCGGTGAAGGCCCTTTCAGAATGCAAAACGGGTATGACGTTTCTCGGAATATGATTTATACACCATTGTCTATTACCAGACAAGGAGAATACTATGTTCAAGTTACAGAAATCAGAGTACATGGTCAGAATGTTCCACTAGAAATAGAAACAACAGAAGATAGACAGAAACAGCCACCGCGGCCAAGTCCTCAGGGAAGCAGGTTCGGAGGGACCTTGATTAGCACAACACTTCCATTTACTGTTCTTCACCAATCTGTTTACCAGAATTTTGTTAGAATTTTCACCAGTCAGCTCCACAATATGCCCAGAGTACAATCTGTTGCACCATTTGAGTTCTGCTATGATGCGCGAAGAATCTCGTTTCCTCGTCGTTCTGGTGCTGCAGTTCCTGCAATTGAATTCGTTTTTGGGAATAGTACTTCTTCATGGACTATGTTTGGTGCAAATTCAATGGTTGTGGCTCGTCAAAATGTGGTTTGTTTAGCATTTGTTAATGGAGGTTCCCAAGCTAGAGTTCCAGTTGCCATTGGAGCTCATCAAATCGAAGAAACGTTTCTCCATTTTGATTTGACAAGGTCAAGGCTGGGTATTAGCTCTTCCTTGTTGATGGATCAAAGTGCTTCCTGTGCCAATTTCAACTCCAACCGTGCTCACTAGAGTAGGGAAGGTGACAGGTCGGGTTGCCGCCTAAAATTAGATACCCAATAGCCCATAAAACCATTGTTGTGATGAAATAGTATCTTGTTGTTTCTATTACATATGAATGAATAAAATGATATCTTTGTTATTAATGGCTTAAGGGCTAGTAATTATGTTAATCTGTAACGACATAACAAAATTAGAAGCGAGATGATAAAGATGTTATACACACACCTGCTGCAGAATCTGTTGATTACTCCTTGTTGTTTCAAATATCTCTTGGTTTACTCATTAATGGAAACAGCTCATCTCCGATGTGTTTTTCTTTTCCGGTTTGCTCATTCCTTAAACTGAAAAAGATGAGGTTTACGTACGTGACTGTGGAAGGGGCTAAGGAAGTCAACCATTTTTTAGGGTGCTTCAACGGTTTTCGTTCGAGGACTCTAGGAATAATTATACAATGAAGCAGCTTTTGCACGTCAGCGGATGACGTGTCGTAACGAGTCAATATATGAACAGCAAGCGGCAATATTTTTAAGAAAAACAATAAATGTATGTATTAAATACAATTGATTTATATGTCCATTAATACAATCATTTATTATTTTTCTTAAAATAATTAAAGTTGTAGCTACTTGCCGGTCATGTATTGGCTCGTTACGACAAGTCATCCGCTGACGTGCCGCACTGCTAAACATTTTTTTCTTTTTTTTTATTTATTAAAAAAAAAATCAAAATTCATTGATTGTATCGCAGCGAAACAAATGGTTTTGTTTTACTGTTCTTAATAAATGACACATTTTTTGACATAATTATATTTTTATTATTAAAAGTTCAACTTACTTATCAAGTCGCTCAACTGACCTGCTTTACTTTCACGCTTTTTATTTCCCGCCAATTCTAGATTCACAAGAACTGCGAGTTTCAGTTTCAGTTTCATTTTCGTATAAAAGTACGCCCCAATTTCGTCACAATCATTTTCAATTTCCGGCTCAGGGACGTTTTCTTCTTCGTTTACCTGCAAACATTAGCGCAGTCGTGATCGTTATATAGCCAAGGAATTTCAAATCTGAATGAATTCAGGTTTTTGCTTCATTTTCTGTCGTTTTTTCTCCACAGCCAAACAGACTCTTAAAGGTGGTTGGAGGACAGCAGAGGTCTAGTTCGAATCCTCCTATCCACATCGTTTGTGTGAGTTTATAACTTTGTAACAACAGACTCTTAAAGTGATTTCTGTCTTCTCATCACTTCTTTTCTTTACGTTTTCGTTTGATTTCGCGACTAATTTGAGCGAATCTTCCTTGTTTGTAGAAAATCAATGGCAAATATATCGGTTTGTTGTCGCTTTAGACCTTTGAACTCCATGGAGAAAAATGAAAATGGCGATGGTGTTTGTATTCGCAGTGTGGACACCGAAACCTTCGTTTTTAAGGTATTCTCTAAGTGTTCCAGCAGAATACAAATTTTATACTATCTGATCTCTAAGTGTTCCAGCAGAATACAAATTTTATATTATCTGATCCTTCAGTTTTATATTTCGTAGGATGGAAAGGAAGAGGAATTTGCCTTCAGATTTGATAAGGTGTTTTACGAGGAATCTGTGCAAGCTGATGTCTATGAATTTCTAGCCCTGCCTATTATTCGAGGTACTAATTACAAGTTTATTATGGATATATGCTTAAGGAAGCTGTAAAATCAGTTTTGAATCTTGATATTGCATTCCTTTATTATTGTTTAATTTGTATGAAGCAGCTGCTGTTAATGCTGTAAATGGAACGATAATCACTTATGGACAGGCAAGTTTTTTGTTATTTGATTACACTTTAGTTCCGTTAGATCTCAACATATACGTCATTGATCATCTGTTAGAATTGGATATTTTGCTTTTCTTTTCTTTTCTTTTCTAGTGCTCGTCACACTGTAATTTTCTGACCTATTGGGAACAATATTTGTTCAAAAATCTGATAAGGAAATGATTCTCTTATTCATTAGAGAATTTTATATGTAATTATGGTGAAAAGCATCAGTTAGGCATCTAGCTAGGTTTCACACTGACAAATTTTGTCGGACGTCTATTGACAGACAGGAGCAGGGAAGACATATAGTATGGAGGTAACATAAAATCCCACAAATGTATTCCATGCTGACAGGGAATTTACCTTATATGTGGAGAAATTTGACATGTCATTAGGGACCTAACATCCTAGAACGTGATGAGCTAAAGAAAGGATTACTTCCAAGAGTAGTAGATGGACTGTTTGAGTGTATTAAATCTGCTGATGCTTCAGACAAGTATTCAATCAAGTTGTCAATGGTATTGAGACATATGCATTCTTTATTGGATAACTGGATAGCTTTAATATGATTCTCTCATGCTGAACAATTTCTAAATGTTTTGGTCTTTAGGTGGAAATTTATATGGAGAAAGTTAGGTGCGTTTGTATTTGAAATGTTAAAGGAAGTTGTCCTTTGGTTGTTATCAATACTTAATTTCTGTGCTTGCTGTTCTGCTAGGGATCTTCTTGATTTAACAAAGGACAATATATTGATTAAGGAGAGTAAGATGCAAGGAATATTGCTATCTGGAGTAACAAAGGTAAATTTATTCTTGCATCATGTGTTATGCTTAATTTTAGTTTTGACATTGAAAATGACATAGTGAACAAAAATCTTTTGCCGTGCTGTTTTCTATCCAAATAACTTGCTGTGGTAATTTACTTGCTCTTTTTACTGAGTTGTCCATTCTTGATGAAAACTGAATGACTGGTCTAGATCTAGATTGAATCTCAAGCTATAGGCAACCATAAGGATGTTTTGGAGGAATGGTAATACTAACATTTATAATCTGGTAGATACTTTTGAACTGATTGCATGGCAGAAGAAGTGACATGGAATCACTTGACTGTTCAAATTGACACATATCTAACTATTTGCATTCAGGACTTACATATTAAATGCTTCTGTTATGTCTTTGTTTGCTAGCTTCTAAGTGTTTTAATTTGCCATTCCAGATTTCTGTTTCAGACCCAGCAGAAGCTTTGAAAAGCTTATCTGTAAGATAAATGTTTCTGCAGAACAACAACATTTTCTAGTATGTAGTTCAGCTTATAATTTTGGTGGTTGATTTTTGCAGAGCGGAATTGTTAACAGAGCGGTTGGAGAGACTCGTATCTTCTTACTTTTGTTTTTAATGAATTATAACTTATTTTTGCTTTCCTTTTTGAAATGAAGGAACTATTTTTTTTTTCTCCTGTTAATATCATTTGCTTGAAAGAAATATCTGTCAATAAAGTTGCCATCAATCTTCAGAATTGTTTGTTGACACCTGACCTGGATAGATATGAACATGTCCAGCAGTAGAAGCCACTGTATTTACATTTTCACAGTGCAGCAAGAAATGACTGATAATAGGTAGTTTTTTATGGTTTGATGTCTGTGATCAAGGTTTCAAGTGAACCAATCTTCAAAATTTTTGTGCTGTTGGCAGGGCCAAAACTGGAAAAGTTGTTCTTGTGGACTTAGCAGGGTCTGAGAAGGCAGAGAAAACTGGAGCTGAAGGGAAAGTTCTCGAAGAAGCCAAGACTATTAACAAATCATTGTCTGCTCTAGGAAATGTAATAAATGCTTTGACATGTGGTTCACCAACCAAAGCAAGCCACATCCCTTATCGTGATTCCAAGCTTACTCGAATTCTCCAAGATGCTCTGGTTAGTCTTTCCTAGTGCAATCCATCATTATTTTGTGACAAATTTTGTATTGACAACCCGCAGTTTCTCATCTTAAAGGGAGGGAACTCTATGACTGCGCTGCTATGTTGCTGCTCACCAAGTACTTCAAACGCAGCAGAAACTCTATCCACCCTTCGCTTTGGTACAAGGTATGGAAATAAAACGGCAGATAAAAATAGTAGTTAGGAATAAAATAAAGTATGATTGGCTCCTTATGATTTTATCTATGGTAGAAAGATGCTGAACGTATTCTATTAAATGAAAGCGTTTAGCTGCTGTAACACTGCCAGTGATTTTAATGAATTGGTTTAATGTCTAACAAGACAGTCATAGTGCAGAAACTTTTCATGCCTTTAGTCACTTCATGTTGGCTCATTTTCGGATCTGCCAGGGCAAAGCATATAAAAGCTTCACCTTTTGTTAGTCGCATTGAAGATAAAACTCCCAAGAAGTTTGAGGCTGTCACTCCAACTAAAGACGAGTCATGTGAGAGAATTCTTAGTAAGGTGAGACTCTAAGCTGTAAAATCAAAGTAAATTTTTTGCCTTTTTCTTTATTGATATAGGTTGGCTTCTTGTAGTTGAGGGAGAGACTGGATGTAGAAGACACGGATTTACTTGAGCAGCTATTCAAAATGGAAGGAATACTATTCTATCCTGATTCAGTTGAAGATTTGGATTCTGTGTATGAAGATGTTTATCTACAAACAGTTTCCTCATTGCAGCAAGCCTTGGAAGAGCTTGTATGTACCTCTGAGAAGGTAAATACTTGATATACTTGATTTTATTTGAGTTCCTGTTACAAAGAATAACTGTACAAAAGATTTTTAGTCGCCAATACAATGTCTTCTAAATTGAAGGCACTTTTATCTAATATTTGCACTCTCACATGTTTGCTGAATTTCATTTTTGGTTCAAAAAGAGTTCATGGTTGGTAACTTCAGGAACTCTCGTTGTGTTTGAACGAATTATTAGTTTGATACATCACACTCTAAAGATCTATTCAATATAGGAAGTTACATAATATGTTATTTTGCAGCTTAAAAGTGAGAACAAGGCTCTTAAATCCATAGTAGCAGCTGCTGACAAGTTAACCGATGAGCAGGAGATGAGAGCAAATGCAAGTGTCACAAGAAAGATCCTGGACAATCTAAGCTTCTTTATGTCATGGGTCAGATCATTTCGCTTGATCAAAATGTTGAAATAAGCTGTAAATACACCGTTCAGTCAGTCGTAGCCATTCAAGCAGTGGGAATTATGGAGTGGAAACTGCATTTTGTTTAGAGTTCCAACATGTCTACCTTGTGAATATAGTTGTTCAAAAACATTTCCATTCTATCTCAGATTTTAATACCATCATTGAATCTTTCAAGTTTTTGTCTTGTCTTTACTTATTAATTCCCAGTAATCAGTTCAGTAAAAAAAACATTTTTTTTATATGAGAAAAATGCCAAATGTTACATATTTTAAACAGCAGTCAAGAATTTATAGCATGTTTGATTTTCTCTGGTCGCATGTACAAGCAATTTTAACTATATTAGGCTGGAGATTATTGTGCGTGCACACAAGAAAACTATTTGGAGTAAACTGGAGACTTATAAAGTATGCTATTCGTGGAAGGGAAATTCAACTCTTTGCTTGCACAATGGTGCTCAGGTTTATCACACTTTTGAAGAGCCTCTCTTTATATTATGTCAAAATAAACCAAACATTATTCATTTGGAAAATACAATTAAATTTCCAACAAGCCAAATTGGAAAAATAACTTTGCTTTTGGTTCTCATTTTGCTTTTCTATAATTTGAAGCAAACCTTAGCTGCACACATTAAAAACATCAATTTGCCTCTCAAAATTACATGTCTCCCTGAGTTCTGAGCTTATTTGGTATTTGGTAAATACTATTAACCATGGCTACCAACGTTTTTGCTTTCCATAACCTTGCCTTACTATTATTCATCCTTCCACTGAAAGGAACATCGATTGATTTTAATTATCCAGCAGTTTTCAACTTTGGTGATTCCAACTCTGACACCGGTGACCTTGTTGCTAGCTTTGGCATTCTCCTTGGACCGCCTAATGGCCAAGTTTACTTCAAAACTCCATCAGGGAGGTTCTGTGATGGCCGTCTCATTGTGGATTTTCTAAGTAAGGTTTATATATATATATATATATATATATAGAACTACAGTGCTAAATGCTAATTGTATCAATGTTTCATCATAAAGCCTTTATGACATAATTGTACAGTTAAGCATGTGTCGGGACTGACACAAGACAATCCTAACCAAACAAAAATCAATAATGTTGCTTTCTTTCTTACTTTTCCTTGGGCTTTTTCAAACTTTGATCGTACACAATTGACCCACCACCATTCTTTTTCTTTCTTTCGCGGTTGGTAACTAACAGCTGTAATAAACGACAGATATATGTTCCTTTTCTCTTCATCTTCTTCTTCTTTCTGGATCTCTGATTATTTGGATTAAAAACACAATCATCTCACTCTACTTTCTTTCACCCTGTCCATGGCAACCCATAATTTTTTTCTTCTTCAAATTTTCAAATTGATCTCTATCATCTACATTTTCCCTCTCGTTCATTCCATTGACTTCAATTTTCCTGCTGTTTTTAACTTTGGTGATTCAAATTCTGACACTGGTAACCTTATTGCTGGTGGCTTTGAGAGCATCAATCCACCTTATGGGCAAACTTACTTTCAAAATCCATCCGGCAGATACTGTGATGGCCGTCTTACTATAGATTTCCTCAGTAAATCTCTCACTACTGAAAATATGCTTTTCTTGCCAGTTTATAATCATCCGATCTCTGTTTTTCTTTGGATAATCCTCTGTTTTTCATGAATGAAAATCCAGTGTCTTGTAATAATTTCCATTGAATTACACGTGAACTAATAGGCATTAGTAGACAAAAGAAAGCATAATATCAATGCAAACCTTTTTTTTCCCCAATCTTTATATTTCCCCTGTTTTCTCTGTTTTAGAGGTGAAAAAACTGTTCACTAAAAAGATTATAATATTGTTGGTATGATTGCAGTGGATGCAATGGATCTTCCTTTCCTAAATGCCTATTTGGAGGCACTTGGGTTACCAAATTTTCGGAAAGGATGCAACTTTGCAGCTGCAGGATCTAAAATACTTCCTGCAACTGCAAATTCAGTTAGCCCATTTTCGTTTGTAGTTCAAGTGAGTCAGTTCCTCCGCTTCAAAGCCAGGGCTCTTGAATTAATAGCAAAAGGTATGCAAACGAGATTTCCCATATTCTGTCTCTGATTTTGATCATTTTTACTATGCACTCAGTTTGATATCATAAAACGGATTGTAGTTTCATTAGAAAAGTTAATGAAGGCTAGCTAAACCATTTAAAGAAGTAAAAGATTAATTGATACTAATTATCGTAGGTAAGAAATTTGTAAAGTATCTCCCAACAGAAGATTATTTTCAGAAGGCACTGTACATGTTTGATATAGGACAGAATGATCTTGCTGGTGCATTCTATTCCCAAACATATGATCAAATAGTTGCATCAATTCCAAATATTTTAGTAGAATTTGAAGCAGGAATCAAGGTTTGCTCCGTCAACACTTAATAGTATTTTCCTTCTCTTAATTACTGTTTTATCTTGGAAAAGAAAAAAACATCAAATTCACATTTCTGGTTGGCTTTGCTTTTTCTTGCTGCAGAAATTATACGATCAAGGAGCAAGGAATTTTTGGATACATAACACTGCTCCTCTTGGATGCTTGCCTCAAAATGTTGCCAAATTCGGAACAGATCCATCTAAGCTTGATGAGGTTGGATGTGTCAGTGGGCATAATCAAGCTGCAAAACTTTTCAATCTGCAGCTTCATGCTCTCTGCAAAAAACTACAGGGCCAATATACTGATTCAAATGTCACATATGTTGATATCTATGCAATAAAATCTAACCTTATCGCAAACTATTCCCGATATGGTTCGTACACCTCCTCTCTTTCTAATTTTCTTAAACTAGTTTTACAACAAATTAGGAGGAGGAAGAAAAGATGAAAAATTTTGATACTTTCCTGGATTTCAATATGCAGGATTCGAGCAACCAATAATGGCTTGCTGTGGTTACGGAGGACCTCCGTTAAACTATGATACTCGAATTACCTGTGGGCAAACAAAAGTTCTGAATGGAACAACAGTCACAGCCAAAGCATGCAATGATAGTACCGAGCACGTGAATTGGGATGGAATTCATTATACTGAGGCAGCAAATCAACATGTATCTTCACAGATACTCACTGGAAAATATTCTGATCCACCTTTCTCTGATAAAATGCCTTTCCTTCTTAATATGAAGTTCTAAATGCCTAATTTCTTTACAGTTATGTGACTATTTCATTTATTCTTTTTCATTTGTTCGATGATTGAAACTAATTACAAGCCATTGATAATACAAAGACAATGTTTGGTAGGTTGTAAAGCAATGTAATCGTGATATGTTGTATGAATTCCTTGTAATGTTACAAATATAATTATGCAATGTAATTGAGGTAATATTACATTACAGAGTACCAAATGTTGCATGAGTTCTTAGAAAGTAACGCACTTTGTGCCTCGAAGTTTGATATGGCTTACATAATTCTTATATATTATTTATAACCAATGAAGTACATGCTCAGCAACTCAGAAATCAACTGTGTGATTCCTTTTCACTGTTTTTCATCCTATTATAGCATTGAACATCAACCCTTCATTCCCATTACACATTTCCATTAGCACAAACTAGAAATTTGTGCTTACCCTCTAATTTTCTTATGGACAAGTTTGAGATCAACATTTGTACAATCATGTCACCGACACCGAGTTTTGAAACTTACTTAAATCTAACAAAATGAAGTTTTACCTATTTCCTGGAAACATAAGCATAGTATTGTGCCATTGGAACGACGAAAGCAATCACCAATAAACCTCCAACAACAAGAACAAATTGTCCTCTCTTCTCTTCTGTCTCTTCTCTGGTTTTGAAGTTAGATTCCCGCTTGTTGTCCTTGAACGTAGGGCCACCGGGATCAGGAAGTCCATCGATGGCAGCTGCTAACCTCTTAGCACTAGTAACCACTGCTTCGTTGTACTTCTCTTCAGTTGCCAATACTGCAATTGTAAAATCAGCATGATGCTTCTGATTAAACGAATAATTGGACATTTCATCATTATACAGATTTCCCTTAGCTCTAAGATTGATGACATTTAAACCGCGAGAAGATTTGTAGCATGAGCAGATATAAGCAATGTAGTAACATTATCTCTAAGATAAATGACATCTGAACTAGAATATTATAACAGCTTGCCCAAAGGAATTTAGTGAAACCTGACATCTAATCTAAAATTGTGTCCGTTTAGTATCCTAAAAATCATAAAATCTAAAAAACTAAAGATATAATATAACCACAAAATATGTAAGGAAAATCAGAAACCTAAAATAAGTAAACTTACCAGGCAGATTCTCTGAGACAGTGGAGTCAAGAACACTTTCTCCAACGGCTTGGATAAATCCAGGACCTCCTGTTATTGCTCCTTCTTTTTGACTAGTTACAAGCACAACAATTCCTTTATTGTTTCCCTCTTCAACTGTTGGATACCATTTCTCTAGAATTTGATCAGCATACTCAAAGGCATCAGCTTTACTCTGCAACCAAACATGACAATCTCAATTCAGCACTAAAGTCCCAAATAAGCCCTTAAAAATTAGGCACAATAAGGTTATAAAGCAATCTTTTTTTATACTTCTCATACTTACGGTAAGCTTTCGGACAGTGACAAAATTAATCTTGAAATTCTTTCTGGCTTCCAGGTCTGATAATAGCTGCTTCAAATCAGATCTAGTCACTTTACTAAGAACACCAGCATCATCTACTATATAAGAGTCCTTTGGAGGGCCTTCATTGATAACATCAAATTCTGATGCTAGTGCATTTCCAGAGTACAGCAGTGGGCTAAAGTTAAGTGCTAAAGCGAGAGCCAAAGCTGTTAGGCCTTGTTGGGCATGAGTTATCCAATTTGTGGGTACTGGCAAAAATGGTCTAAAAGATTGTGACTCTTGTTTCTTTAGGCCACAAGTGATGGTCTTAGATAGTGAAAGCGAGTTTGGTCTTGATTGGAGTGAAGATGGCAAATGGGTTTTTGAAAAGGAAGCTTTTTGGTTAAAGAGAGGGGACAGAGAGTGAGAAGAAAGTAAGGTTTCCATGAGAAGAGAGCGAAATATCAGCAATAGAAGAAGAAGAGAGATACTAAGGTCTGGTTTTTGTATAAAATCATTTTCTGGTTTTCCTTTGGTTTAGGAATTGAGTGGTTTGGATTTGTTTTGTGTTGGATTGGCTAAAGCTAAATTTGAAGTGGATAACGTCCCTTAGCCATGGAAAATCATTGGACATTTTGGTCTATTCACGATTGGTAAAAAAGCTAGGATTTTTTTTCCACAACAATTTGTTAATCGATTCCACAACAAATGAAGTAACTTTCATTTTTTGGCTAAAAAAAAAAGGTAACTTTCATTTTTTATGCTCAACCCAATAATTCTTCAGTTCAAAAATACCCTTACATGATGAGTTGGAGAATACAAGATATAAACAGCCTGATAACCCTACCCCACATTACCTCCCTCCATTTTTCAACCACCATGAAATTCAACCTCAGCTACTCTCATGGCCATTCTCTTTTCCCTCTCTCTCCACCCTCCAAACCCTCTCCAAAATCCCAACTTTACAATCCCCAATACCCTAAAACCCAGGCCTACCCTCCTTAACACCATTTCCAAGAGAGAATTTTTCTTCAAAACTACATCACTTGGTGTCATTTCCCTAACTGCTCAAAACCCACTTGCAGAGTCCTTAGCTGAAGCTTCTGCCCCTTCAAAATCAGTACTTTCAGGCATCGCCAACACCAAATCTTGGTTCCAGTTTTATGGGGATGGATTTGCCATTCGAGTCCCTCCTGAATTTGAGGATATCATGGAGCCTGAGGTATATGATTTATATCCACCCTAACATGGATTTTGAAATTTTTTTCCTCTCAAATAATGTTGTTAATGCAATTTCGAAAATTGGGTTCGAATGATCAATTTTAACAAATGGGTATATATGTATATATATTGTGTGTGTGTGTGTGTGTGTGTGTGTGTGTGTGTATGTGTGTTTTGGCTGCTATAAATTTATGATGAAGTTGCACTTGATTATCAGTTGTAGTTTGGAGCTAATTTATCCACTTTGTTGCTAAATGCATTGAATGTGCAATAGGTTCTGATTCAATGGATTCTTGATTCTTACCAAAATTGATAATTATTGACTTTAAGCTTTGAAAACATAAATTTAGAAAGCATTTGAATGTGTTCTTTCATAAATTTAGTATCTTGATCTGAGAGAATACTAAATATTACTTTATGTATCCTCAATGTCTTCATTGGCATGCTTATTTCCATTGTTTTCAGGATTATAGTGCTGGACAGTCTTTATACGGTGATAAGGCAAAGCCAAGGACCTATGCAGCACGTTTTGCATCCCTAGATGGGTAAATAATTTTAATTCACTTTGCTGGTCACTTGATGCATTTATTTACTTTGATTCAATAGTACAAAATAATCAAAAGCTTCCCTTCTGTGATGTGCGTTTGCATATCTCGGAGACACCTCGATCAGATAAACTTTATTTTCTCTTATCCATATTTTACTTATATGCTTCTATTTTTATTTGATTTTTTCTTGGCTAATTGCTTATACAGAAATGAAGTCCTGAGTGTGGTCATTCGTCCCACCAATCAACTCAAGATCACCTTCTTAGAGGTTTGAGTGGCATCCTAGCATATTACATTAATCTATTTCCTTCAGAGACTTTGGTTCCACATTTTTTAGATGTTATAACTTATAAGCCTCATATAATCTTACATAGCTTGCTAACTTGAACAGGCTAAGGATGTTGCTGATTTAGGGTCACTGAAGGAGGCAGCAAAAATATTTGTACCAGGTCCGTTTATGCATCAGATGTTTCTACCATTGCAGTTTTGATTCTTTGAACCTGAAAATCATGTGAATTAATCTTCCTCTTTTATGGATTTGAAATATGTACCACTTGTTCTTTCCAGTCTCCCTGTTTTTCCATTCTTGTTTGCAAATTGCATTAATGACTTTGAATTTGGTCTTTTAATGCTCTGGTTTTATGCTTTATTAATGGAGCTAATTGCAGGTGGCTCAACTTTATACTCTGCTCGAACAATAAAAATAAAAGAAGAGGATGGTTTCAGGTAATATATCCTTTTTTTAGAAAATTGTAAAATAGGAAGTAGTGATTATATTGTTATCAAGGTTCCCTTGTTTTTTTTTTTTTTTTGGGCATTTGACAATAACAAAGGAAAGTTCTTATTTCAATTGAATTTGGAGAACGCTCATCATCTATATTCTGAATGAATATTTAACCAGCTTGATTAATTAAAAGAAAGGCCTAATAACAGAAACATGTGTCATCTTTAGCTCTTTCTGTAGTTCTGTAAACTCTGAGGTACTCTATTGCATCTTGAACTGACAACATACTGTTCGATAGGTATTTGGATTTTGCATTATGAGATGGAAAAGGAGTTAAGAAATGACATTAAGCTCTGGTGTTGCTAGTAATTTTGCATGACAATTTACATCCTTTCGATATATTTCAGCAGATAATAGGATAATTAGGTGTAGTTTAAGCAGTTGTCAATGATAGTCTAATCTCTGCAGCACAATTTCCACCCATGGTTGATTCTTGAGGAACCATTGCTTAATAAACCAGAGAAAGAAGTTATGGATATTGAAATATTCTTTCTGATCTGAGAAGAGTAAAGATTAAGGGAAATGGTGAACTAATTATGGATTCTCTTTTCCCCCCAACCTAGAGATGTCATTACGTTGGTCAGAGAAAGTTTTTTTTTTTTCTTGTGTCATTGCTTATTATCCTTGTCAGCAACTTCAAATTGGAGTTTAGCATAGATACGACAGAAGCACCATACCATTGGCAAAGTTGAAGAATTTTCTTGTTATGTAATTAGTTCAATATCATGTTATAGATGTTACTGATCCAGTGCTTTCTCTAATGAATGCCATTCCATGACTTGATTCATTTCAGGACTTATTATTTCTATGAATTCGGCAGAGATGAACAGCACGTGGCGTTAGTAGCTACAGTTAACAGCGGGAAGGTTGACACACAAGCTTTTTACTCTCAGATCATAGATCATTTTCTAGCTATCTTTCATTATTTTGTCCGATTCTATACCATCAAGTTATTGAATGCAGGCAATCATTGCTGGAGCAACTGCCCCGCAGTCTAAATGGGAAAGTGATGGTGTTAAGCTCCGGTCTGCTGCTATTTCATTGACAATTCTTTAGATTTGCCATTATCTCATTTTTGAGGTTGATAAATTACCTGTTTTTGACTTTTCCTACACTTAATATATGATTCTTCAAGCTCTTCTGATCATTTTCCTGTGTATTTCATATTTGGGGCAGCAATTAATTTTCCAACTTGGTTGGAAAGTTGGAATCTTTTTGTGGAAGCGAAGAGCAGAAGATGCAAGCTTGGCATTTTGGTTTTGAACAGAAGAAAGTTTGGTACAAGTTGCCTGTTCTTCTTGGCTTCTTGCCTTGTAATGGAGACACAGTTTTGGCCTATGAAAATTTTAATTTTTTTCTAGAGTTTTTAGGAAGAGGATTCCTTTTTTTTCTCTGTTCTTTCTTTTTTAGTAGAATCTACAAATATTATTTGTGTTCTTATTTGATTAATTAATGGATTTGTTTTGTTTTATTTGATTCTTATCGTTTGATGTAATTTTCTACTTTGTTTTCATTTGCAAATTGCAATTCCACTCAATTTGCATCACAATCATTTTTCACAATATGGTCTTTTCCCATTAAAAAGTTGGATAATTTAATTGCAGTATTATTTCCATACTAGATTTTGTTAATGTCTTCTCTTTTGTAAATTCAAACTTACTTTGTTATTTACTTTGTCAGTAACAAAATTTGCTTTGAAAATAACACTATTTTAATTTTTAATTATATTAATAAGCTTTTTATATAATTATAGAAATAAAATTAATTATTTTTAAAATTTACTAATTAAAAAAGGTCTATTAAATAAAATAGAAAGCGATTAATTAATAATTAAAGACAATTATTTTAGGGATATTTAAAAAAATATCCCTAGTTTTATCCATATCAACATTTTTCTCCCTGTCTTTTATTTTTTGAACAAAAATCTCTCTCTATTTTAATTTCGTTGACAAAAATACCCTTCTGTCTATTTTTTATGTTAAAATAACGGTAAAATGATTAAAATGTAATTTTTATAGACCCTTTTAAAAAATATAAAAAATGAAGGACTGTTTTGCATTTTTACCTTAAAATTCTGTTCTTCTTCTTTTCTTCTTCTCCTTCGTGTTCATAGCCGCCGCCGCCGCCGCCGCCAAACTCACCACCGACCCATCGTCCGCCGAACCAGACCTGCTCCTCCAACGCTTATCAAACCACGTTTCTTTCATAGAGACTTTTGCAAACATACATGTATTAATATTAGCCAGGTTCTTATTTTTAACATTCAGATGTCAAATGTTGCTTATTTTCAAGAGATCTGTTATTACATTATTGGTTAATCCATTGTTTTTTTTTAACTCATCCTCAAAAGTATCATATATATCTGTAAGTTCCTCATCTAACTTCAGCAAGTTCCTCTCTTGACCCCACCTTTCGAGC
>CATIWJ010496372.1:0-22946 GCA_949640765.1 Croton laevigatus | reverse complement strand
ATTATGTGCTTTGAGCTAACATTAACAAATTGGACATAAATAGTTGGACGAAGCTAAAAACAAAGAATTCAAGAGTGACTAAATAATAATATTAGTTAAACTTCAGGGACTAAATATTAATTTTCCGTATTGTTGGAAAATGAAAACTAGAGACAGAAGGAAATATTTTATTCATTAGGTAAGAAACAGAAAAGTAAAGAACCAGAAAGAACATAGGAAGGAATCCCTCCCTTCTTTCTCTGAAAGTTTACGCTTTTATTTCTTCAGAAGCCAGAAAATTCCCATTTTCAATCGCATCCAATCGCAAATTGAAGGTACTTTCTTTCCCTCGATCACTTCTTCGTTTCTCTCACTTTCCATTTTCATTATCAAATTTCGATATTTTACTCTTCCAAAATCTTTGCACTTTGCTTTGTCTCCAATTTTACTCTTTTCTTTTTGTAGTTTGTTGAATATAACTGTATCCTTTTCTGTATTTGGATTTTAATACCGTCTCACTTTTCAGATTGTGGTGGGTTTGATTGGGAATTTTGTATTGAATTTTAACCTGTACTTAGGGTTTAACAATGTTTCTAGTTTGTAATCTTCATTTTTAATTTTCTTTGGTTTTCTGTTAGCGCCAGGTTTAGATCATTGAGTTAGGCTTGCAAACCTCTCATCAAGCTTTCTGTCTTTTGTGTTGTTTTTTATGATGATGATGATGATGCTGATTATGATGGTTTTTATAATACATAAATGTATATATATTTTTAATTTCTCTTCCTGAAACTTCAAACTAGAATTAAGAATTCGTGATGGGTGCTCATTTTTCATGATCTGTAAAATATTGCTAGAGAATTTTTTGTTGTTTTTTTTCCTTTTTTCCTTTTTAGGCTTATTATATGTATGAAGATTGTTTCCTATGTGCTTTCAGATTGGGTGAATGATACCGTCCTAGCGATCAGCTATATAAAATTTGGAAATTTAGTGGTTTAGAGAAGTTAGCTGCCAATGCATTACAAAGCTGGGAAATATTAATGCTGTAGTGCCTCTGGAATCTAATAATTACTGATGATGAATTGTGATACTGATTTTTATTTCTGTATGAAGCTTGAGTGTTTGGAATGAAGACTAGCTATCGATGTCAAACTTATGCGTAGAAATCTTATCTTTATTCCCAAACATTTTATGATCCCTTAAGGACCTTTGTCTATACTATTTGTTATTTTTGCATATTGAGTATGAGCTCTAGAGTCCTTTTATGTATTTATTAGTGTTTTTTTTTTTTTTTTTGGCATCAAGTTTGCTACTTGATAAGCACATTGTTTGATTCACCTATTAGTTTGTAAATTCTTTTCTTTATTATGCTTTAGAGTTGATAGGTTTTTCTGCCTATTTTGACTGCTCTTCTGCATTATTATTGGTTGTTTAATTTATATTTATATTTGAAGTTCTCATGCATGTTTCTTGACTGTCAGGGAATAATATGGCAGCTGGAGAAGATGTTGACTTGTCAAATTTGCAGTCTCAGCTGAATGAAACTCACGGAATGTGGAAGCAGGAGATGGAACGTCGCCAATCCCAAGTGGATGTATTACAAGCAAAACTAATGGAGGTAAAGGCATCCATACAGGGATCTGAGGAAGATACAAAGAAGGAGTTGGATGTTCTTTGGCGCAGAGTTAAGACCACTGCGACTTTATTGACTTACTTAAAATCTAAGGCAAGAATCATGGCTGTTCCTGATTTAGCTCATACATCATGTGGCATTAAAAAATTAGAAGGAGTTGGACTTGTTGACAAAAATGGTGCACCGATTTCTAGTTGGTCCAGGAATGTCGATCTTTCTTCATTTGACACTCCAGATGAAGAAACATGGATTAGACTTGGTCAGCAGCATGGTAGCTACGACGAACAAGATGAAGCTTACATCGGTGAACTACTCAGGTCTGTGCAAATGGTAGCAGATGTAATGGAAACTCTTGTTAAAAGGGTTCTAATGGCAGAATCTGAAACTGCCTTTGAGAAAGAGAAGGTAACCTTAGGTCAGGAAGAAATTCGGAAGAAGGCAATCCAAATTGAGAGCATGTCTTCAAAATTGGAGGAGATGGAGCACTTTGCTCTGGGTACAAATAGCATTCTGAATGAGATGCGTCAAAGGGTTGAGGATTTGGTTGAAGAAACATCTAGACAGAGGCAAAGAGCTTCAGAGAATGAACAAGAGCTTTCTCGTGTTAAAAGGGACTTTGAATCACTGAAATCCTATGTTAGCAGTCTGATTAGTGTGAGAGAAACACTTCTTTCATCAGAAAAGCAATTTCAAACTATAGAGAGGCTCTTTGAACGGTCAGTGATTTGTCAAGCGAGCGATCATGCTTGATTATTTATCTTTATTTTTTCTATTGGTTCCTCCCATATTTTGCAAAAAACCTTGTCATATTTTATATTTTTCCTGCCTTCCTTGATATGCCCTGAAAGGGGTAAATTTTGAAAGATAAAAAAATCCTTGGAACCGGTCATAGGCTCCAGTGGGATGAAATTCTAACATCATGAGATGACTAGTTTCAAGCTTGGGAGTAGCACAGCATTTTCTACATTACATAGTTTCCTTTCTCATTATATCATAGCAATGTGATGCTAATGGTGTGTGATGTGTTCTTAGGTTATAAATTTCTACAGTCATGTTATTGTAACTCTTCTCTTGGATTTACCTGAATTTAGTGGAGTGCCTACATTCTGGTGATGTCCATTATCAATCCATGTTGAATTTCATCTTCATTGGGTTGCTCATTTAATGTTTGTTAGCTTTTTGTTTGGTGGAATCTTTTTCCATTTTGAATATTGATTACTACTTCACCAATCAAGCTGGAACCTAATTGTCGCATCGATCCCTCCTTATCTTAAGTAGGCAGTAAAATGTGTGTTTGGTGGTGATGTTCACATACTTTGGTCTGACTTCCTGGCCTGAAGTTTCCTAATCTGTACGTGTTCATGTCTAATTTGTTTTCGTTGTGCCTCTGCACCTGGTTTGGAAATTTATATTAGCTCGATTCCTTAGAAGAATCATTTGGCATTTTTTTTTTCAATTTATCTCCTTTACTTTTCTCTGTTTAAGGCAAATTTGGTACCCCTTGTGTATCAGCTACTTTACTAGCTGGATTGCTTTATGATGAAATATTTTTGTGGGCAGGCTAGTTGCAAAAACAACTCAATTGGAAGGTGAGAAAATGCAGAAAGAAACTGAAGTTCAGAAACTGATGGAAGAGAATGTGAGATTGACTGCTCTTCTCGATAAGAAAGAGGCTCAGCTTCTGGCAATGAATGAACAGTGCAAGGTAATGGCTTTGAGTGCATCAAATTTATAATCGGTGGTGGGGTTGTGTATCGTATGACATTCCAGTGGCTTGCGGCTGGTATGGTCATTCCATTCAACCACAGTTGCCAATCTACCAGGGAAGATTCGGAACTTAGAAATGTTAATTGTAGAGCATCTCAGGTGCTTTTCACAAATTGTGACATTGTGAAGAGGGCTCAGTAAAACATGTCCATTAGTACCATTCTTGTGCTGTTGAAAACCCAAGCCAGAAAGCATTAATCAGAACAGCTGTACTGTGTGTTATTGATGTAGTAGTCAATGAAACTATTGTATCGTTGGTGTAATGGTTTGATATCAATTCATTAGATTCTTTTGAATCTGAAAATCACTTTTTGTCATGCAATGGTAGCTTTTGCTAACATATACTTTGCTGCATCTTTCCTCTAGTTCTTCCTTCAGTTTCTGATATCCAGTAGCTTTCTGCCTCTTAATATCATGTGTTTTTTAAAGCTACCGCCAGAGGAAAACCAACAGAAAATATAGCTATGTAAGCTTATATTTACGTACAGGTTTCGGACTGGTTTATTTGTTTATTTATTCGTTTATTTGTTTATTTATTTACTTTGACACGAATTGAACATTCTTTGGTCAAATTATCACAAACAATCAGCTGAACTTAAGTTTTGTGAAGTACATGGTTTGATTTTAATTTTTTTTTTTCCTAAGAAAAAGGTGTTTCGTTCAGCTTTCATCATATTAAAAACCAGCAAAAGACTGAAACCAATCAAATCGAATGGAATCAATCCACTTCAATTGCTCAGCTTGACTTGTTTCTATTCCATCTTGAACAGTCAACCTTGCCCCATTCCCATCATAGTGTAACCACTCAAATGCAATGCTAAAACCAATCAAACAGCACTAAACAATTTGCTTACAAATCCTGACAAGACATAGGAAATGTATTTGGTGCATTTAATCTGAAAATAGTTTCAACTCATAACTATTGGTGGTTGTCAACATTACAATTTAGCAAGACGTGCAGTTTTTCTATAGCTGAAAACTGGAGTGAAGACCTAATCATTCAAGGCTGCTAGTCCATTTCTCAGTCTTCTTCTGCATCTTCTATCTCTTCATCTTCTGGTACACCGCGGAGATATAGAACGTTGTTGCATCTGCACGAGATATAGACAAGACAGCCAATTTAATTCTAACCAAAAAGATAATATGCACTTCTTCACGGGAAAAAAATTGGTTCTGCAATCATAGGTGGTTTTGACATTAAATTACATCATTAACATACTCCCCCCCCCCCCCCCCCCTCAAGTACGAGCATAAATAAAAATCACAACTAAAAAATGGTACATTCAACTGGACCATAAAAGAAGAAACGAATATAAAGCAACTATCTATTAAGTCTATGGTTATAGTCTCACATTCAATCGCCTCTCACTAAATTTGATTTCTTGAATAATAAACATGCTGACATGGTAATATTGCAAGAAGAATACAACTGATCCTTAATTCCAAAATTAGGCGCTGATTTTTTTTTAAATATGCTTCTGATGTACTAAGAATAATCAAACCAAAATAAAACTTTAGGCATAATAGATTGCACTTCTCTAATGTTGCTACCACTAGTCCACCTATCGATTCTGCTACTGATTCTATAAAGATCGCTTCTTTAATTCAAAGTATAAATTATTTCTAAAGTTTAACAGGATGGCCACATCTGATAAAAGTATCTCAAACCATATGAATCATGCTTAAGAAACATCTCATATAATTTAAGTAATCACATAGTCCATTCATGCTATTGTGCATACAACAATTTATCATAATTCCAAAGAGGACATAAATAAAGAGCAAAACGAGTACCAAACTTGACACACAATGATACAGATCTTCTCATAATTAATAAGAATAAACACAGATCATAGCAGTTCTTATAGTTTAGGTTACCTGATCAAAACTTCTCCAAGCTTTCCAGTGGGTTGGCCATCAATATATTCTTCAGTGTTCGCTAGCTACAATCAAATTTCATTAATTGAAAAGGTTAGGTACAAAGCACATCAAAAAGGGAAATGCTGAACCAACACAAACTCCTAAAGGTTAATACACAACAGTCTAGCTGCATCAACACTTGCTTTTTGCCTCCTGAATGACTGAAACTTCAATGCTCAGGCTTTTCCCTTACGGTTCTACATACTTTCAACAATTTACTTAAAATTTTCCTTCTCATTATCTTGCCATTATTATCAAACCATTTTCCACCCCACAAAATCTCTCCTCTTTTCTTTCTCACTGATGTTTTTGTCAATCCCATATCAACTTCCTCTCTTTAATTGAATCCAGCTAGCACCACATGCCAATACATGATGTCCTTTTTGGTATCTGTTTTTCTCATTGCACTGATGCTTCCCACTAATTTTATTAAAAAAATGATGCACCTAAATTGATAATTTAACTGTTTAAAAGACCTGCTCCTAAGCAGTTGATGAATGCCCCTACCTGTTCAGAGAGGCACTGTGTCCAGGAAAGTTCCAGATTGGTCCATTTGCAATATGACACAATTTTATTTTACTTCTTTATTTTTCTTTTTATCTGCTGTGTTTGTGACTTGACTTCATTAAAATCCATTGTAATATTTGAATTTGAAAGAAAACCATACCAAATTCTAAAGGCTAAATACGATGCATGTTGAATTACTTTACTTCTAATCCTATAATTCAACTCAAATGCCTGAATACAAACACAAAGTGGTTCCTTTTGGAATTTTACTAGTTATAAAAGGATATGTAGAAGGATACATTAAATTTCATGTTCTTCTTAAAGGTAAATGTTTCACAAAACTGCATTTCCTATCTTAGGGTAAACCCTCACAATCTATCTTCTTGACCAACTAGCACACTTTAGTTAATGTTAGTTTGCACCAACAAATTTGACTGAGGTATGTCTAGTAACAAGTGTAAAAAATCACCTAATATATTTTTTAGGGCTACAAAGGATTTATATAGCCAACTCAAACCAGTTTGGGACTAAGTCATGGTGTTCATAATTGTTTTTGTTGTCTAGAAACAAATTTCAAAGCAAGAAAATAATCTAAAAGGTATTTATACAATACCGAAACAGTAAAATACCGAATGAACCCACATTGTGTGTAGATTCAAGCATTTGACTAGAATATAGGATTACAAAGTTTGAAAAAAAAAAAGATATTCAGAAAGATCTTATCCGTGAAATTTGTTCAAGTTTGCCAAGGATAAATGTTTCACAAAACTGCATATCTTCTCTTATGTTACACAATCACAAGTTATCTTCTAGGTCAACTAGCACACACTAAATCAAAGCACTGTCAGTTGCAAATGTTATTTTGCACCAATAAATTTTTCTTAGATATACCTAGTAAAAGGTGCAACTTAGTGTGGGACTAAGGCTTGTTGTTGTTGTTGTAGTTGTTGTTGTATACCTAGTAAAAGGTGCAAAACATTACCTAATATACTTTCTTTGGGTTACAAGGGATTCATATAGCTCCTGGTATATGGGACTAAGGAATGGGAGTTGTTATTGTTGCTATCTAGAAACAAATCTCAAGGCAAGAACAGAATCTATAAGGTATGTACACAATACCAAACCAGTTGATTCGTGGACAAACTTTGAACTAAACATCTCCAAGAGAACAGATGAGAAAATGAACCAAAAGAAAAAATCTCTGCAACATTCGAATTATCCTGTCAATACTCAAATGGTAGAAATAGAGTTAAACTACGCACCCGAAGTAGCAAAACCATATAATCAGGACTAACCTTGAATCCAGTACTGTTTTTCCTATGATAATAAAGCTAACTTTCAAAAGTAGAATGGGAAACAACCTTCCTCAAACTAAATTGCTCTTCCCTTCTTTCTATATTCTCACAATTACCATAAACTAAGACTCCATTATTAACTTGCCTTTCTGAGATTATAGCTGTAAAAACAAACAAAAAGAATCCCCACACACCATGCACATACTCCCCCACCATTAAAGAAAAGGACTAACTGATCAAAGCTTTTAAATTTAAAAGCATAAGAAAACAATATTCAAAACATAAATAAAATAGAGGTATGCAATTTAAGAGGCACCTGTAGGTTCATGTAAGAATCCACTGAAGCAAGAAACCCTGAAAGACAACAAAACCTAATTATAAAATTAAAGAATGTCGAGAGAAATAAAATTAAAATGTAACGAAAAAGAAAGAAACTTTACCTCTGTATTCCATACCCCACTTGAGTTTTACAATGACAGATTTCCCAGTCAAGTTGTTCAAGAAAGGCTTAGGATTAACTGGTATTGTCTACAATATTTAATAAAAAAAAAAAGGAGGAAAGATTTAGCTTTTACCCAGCAGTTTAGTTCTGTTAACATCAAAAAGGAATATGAAACAAAACCCTAATCGAAGAAAATAAAGTATGAACCTTCCTTAGAAAAACAAATGAAGACAACTAAGAAAGGAAACAAGCATTGGAGCAAGTACTCACAGCCATTGAGGACGATAACGAGCTGGTTGTAGCGCGGTGGGTCGTGGGTGTTGCTGAGAATTCTATTTACGCTCTCCGCGCACTTGAATCAATCACCACTTGACTTGAGCCCGCTTCTCCCAGCTCCTACGCTTGGTTGTCGACTGGCTAGTATGTATTTTACCTTTCGGAAGAATGTCATATTTGGACCTTGTAATTGAACACGACTATCAAATTAACCCATATCTCAACCTTTTTGTCAATCTCCTCCCTGTCAACTTGGATAATTTCTTGCAAGCGGCTTCAACTCAAACATCTAAGTTACAAGCGGTCAAAAACTGCCATATCACAATTTTAAATAAGTAACATTCTTTTTATAAATTTAACTTAAAGAGGTGTGAAGTTAAATGTGGATGCGGCTAATTCTCAATGTAGTATGGGTGTGGGTGCAGAGGGCATGAGGGTGATTTTGTGCAAGCATTTTCAAGCCTGGTTACAAGGAATTTTTCCAATAGATGTAGAGCAAGCGTTGGCCATCAGAGAGGTGTTGAGTTGGGTTAAGCAAGATAAGCAAGTTAATGTTTAGATGGAGTCAGATGCACAAGCTATCTTGAAGGACGATTTTAGGAATGATTCATATCTTTCGTCAATTGTGTTAGACTCTTATACATGATATAGGGTCAGTTTCAGTGAATTTTATTCGTAGATCTGCTAACCAAGTTGCTTATGACTTAAGTCAAGCGGCTTTGTTGATTCCGGATGAGAGGATGTTCTCCTTTTATGTATTGTTGATTTGTTAGCTTGATAACCAAGTTTAATAAATTACAAATTTCAAAACAAAAATAAATTTCAGGACTGAGACTTCCATAGTATTATTCCAAGATTGAAGGAGTAGAGTTAACCATGCAATCATCAACACATATGGAAGTCTCATCTAACTACTTATTCTCTCCTTCCATTGGAGCAAATTGTTCTTTCATGTTTTTCATCTGTAAAGTCATCTTGCTAATAGAGCACACACTAGAGTTTGGTCATTCAGGATTTATCCGCTAAAAAAACTTTCTCTACACAATAATACACAAACTAAACTAACCCCTTATTTAGTTATTGCTTAAAACCTCCAATTACATCACATACTTTATTTGTAAAATATACATCACATACTTTATCCGATCATACTTTTTAGACTTTTAAATGTTTATTTGTGAAATTTTATTAATTTTAGTTTATTGAATATTTAATATCCTACAAAGATAAAATTTATATATTATAATAGTAATAAATTAATAAATACATATTATTTAGACAAATTGATGTCATAATGAAATAAAATTAATCAATAATCTTATTAAAATTATTTTATATATTATTAAATAATTATATTTTTTTGTAATAAAAAAATTATATACTAAATATAACAACTCATTTTTAAAACGATAAATAATTCAAATTTTTATTCTTTCCCAACACTAGAATAAAGAATCATAACTATACCAGAACTAGAATCGGCACCGATTTTGACTCCTGTGAAGGATTTAAACCAAAACCAGTCCTACACACTCTTACAAGGCATATATATCAACAAATACACTTCATCTGAGTGAAAATTATTTAATTACATTTTTCACGTTGAGAAATGTCTCGCAATAATTATTGTAATAATTTAATAATTTTTTTATAAGTTTAGTGGCCCACAATTTAAAATTATAGAAATTTTGCACTTTTATTATTATCCATATAAGTTTTGTTCTTATGAAATATATGTCGCTGCGAGAAAGATAACCGTGCTGCTATCATGTACTTTGTGTTTATAAACATTCCACATAAGTGGATACGTGTACTAACACATCACTCAAATACTCCATGTTGACCACCGGTAAAGGCTGACTCATGTTTTGTTACAAAACCCTGCAAAGTTCTGAGATTCATTTAATCACATCCTTATCTAAGATTTGAGCGTGTAATTGGTTAGAGTATGATAAATTAAGTCTGTTTTGGTAAGAAGGATTATGTTAGCCATCGTTATTTTAAAGTTGGGGTAGAAAAAGAAAGTTGAGGGACTAGATTGAAAATTAATTTTTATTACCAGATGCTCGGTAAAGTATTTTTTCTTTTACTTGTTGAATGAAAAAATCTTAAAACCCTAACCCCTCAATTCGATCGCCGGAAACACGTTTCAGTGAATTGGGCACTTCCGAGTACCTAAATCGTTTCATTCCTAGTTGAGAGTGACCAACAACTCAAATGCTCACTGCTACTTCCTCTTTATCAGCTAGAGCCACACCAAGGCAGGAGGATGGTGCATCTCCTGCTCCTGCAACACTTCAACTCATCAACACTGAAGATAGCGACAGAAAGGTACTATTTTTATTCTAATATCTGACCCAAAAAGCGAAACCCATGTGCTCAATTCATGCTTTCTTAGTCAGATATTGATCCCAACCTTTTTTGCCTGATTTGAAATTCTGGTATTTTAACCCTTTATTTTTTAATTTTTTTTTTGTTGATTAATTAGCTGATAGAATTGTGAATGTTCAAAATGGAATCTCATTTATGTTTCAATTCTCATTAAGCATAGTATAGAGCTTACCTAGATAATTACTTCCACATGTTTTCTTTGTTTTGCTGCCCTTTCTTCTTTCTGTATGTGAATAGTTCAGTTTTTTTTTGTCACAATTTCGTTTAGTTGGAATGTGGGATTCTTTTTTAAGATGTTAACAATGTTGAAACTTTGTTCTAGTTGTATATGGTCCGAATTTTGACTTTTGACTTTTGAATTAAGAGTACACAAACATGGTGTCGTTCCTAATATTTGTTTCTTGTATTCACCTTATTTAGGTTACAAACAGGAGAATTAAAGATGTGGAAATAAGCGTTCCCATTGTCCATGGAACAATTGCATTTTACCTTGGTCGAAAGGCCAGCAAGTAAGTACTCTTTTCTCTTGGCAATGTTATTTCACCTGTTCTTACGTTTCTTAACTATAATGTTAATTTATTTGGCAGATTGTATATAAATTTTTTTTCTAGTTACAAATATTAGATCTGTTAGAAGAGAAAAGTTTAAGAAATAATATATTTCATTATGGGTAAAGAAATAAAAGCGATTTATATGTCTATTCTACGCATTGAACTTACTAAATTGGTGAATAATGTTACTGGTGTAACAAGGCAAGGGTAAATTCAAAAGTTAAAGTTAAAACAAATACTTAAAAAAAAAAGTGTTCGGACTTTTTACAGTGCCGTCTGGCCTCTTGCATGTTAGTTCACCTGTTCTTTCTCCATTGATTAGGTCCCAATCACATAATTGGACAGTTTATGTTCGTGGAGCAACCAATGAAGATCTTAGGGCAGTGATACAGCGAGTTGTGTTCCAATTGCATCCCAGTTTCAGTAACCCAAGAAGAGTGGTAGAATCACCTCCTTTTGAGTTATCAGAATGTGGCTGGGGTGAATTTCAAATAATCATCACTCTTGTATTCCATAGTGATGTCTGTGATAAGCACTTGGACTTGTGAGTTAGTATCATTGTTAATCCCTTGATTTACTTGATAGGACTTGATAGGACTGGTTCATAATCCCTATTGGTTCACTTTCTGCAGGTCTCACCATTTGAAATTGTACCCTGAAGATGAAACTGGTCGACAGTCAACCAAGAAGCCTGTTGTAGTGGAGTCTTATGATGAGATTGTCTTTCCTGATCCATCTGAAAACTTTTTTGCCCGTGTGCATAACCATCCGGCTGTACTTGTGCCTCGGCTGCCTGCCGGATTTAGCTTGCCTACTCCTGGTAAATTTATTTTTCATTCTCTGTATCTTGGTCCTATGTCCAGGTCAAAGCATTCTAGATGCTTCATGGAAAAAAATATGAGTAGTGTAGTCTGCACCTTTTTTTGCAAATTTTCCCTGGCTACAATTTTATGCTGTAATTGTTTGTTGGATGTTTGTAGTTCCGATTGAAAATTTGAAAGAAAGGGAGAGAGGAGATACCAAAGATCATCCTCTGAGCCACTGGTTCTTGAATTTTTCAGAGGCAGATGAGCTTCTGAAACTTGCTGCAGCTCGTCAGCAGGTTAGTATATATCTTGGTTCTAATCAACTTGAATATTTGATGATATTGATAAATAAAAGATATGCATCCATGTAACAATATGAAATAGTGCTAATGGTGATGTTATTTTCTGTCACTTTCCATTTATTCCTTATCTTACTTAGTTTTTTCAAGGCTTTAAACCATCAAAGGTTATACGTCAAATCCTATTCTTTCCATCGTAGAAAAAGAAAAAGCAATGTTAGTTATGCCTTTAGTTGATTGGCTGCTGCTTGATCCAACTCTAGAGTAGAAATAGTCACACCACTTTATTGATGTCTTATCTTTGTGAGGGCTACATAGAATAAGCAGACATTCAGATAGGCATTGTATTAAATGATCACCCCACCTAAAGGCATTTATTTGGTTTTGCACTCTGTCTTGTCTTCCTGCTTGAATCATTTTCTGGACAGCCTATGTTTCGCTTAGTCAAAATGTATTTCTGATTTTATACAAAATGTGATAGGTGCAAGCTCATATTGTTAAGTTGAGAAGACAATTGAATGTGACAGATGGGCTACCTCAATCATCTATAGCAGCCTCCATTTATGATTTATAAAATGTATATGACCACGCTAGATTGTTAGTTTGGAGATTCGTCATCAACATTAGCTGATGGAAGACAACTGCTCATGGTAATGAGATGTAAAAAATGTGAGATAGCTCAGATATAGTATTGTGTCTTTGTGATACTTGCCGTAGGTTGTCTGATTTCTTGTTTTGTAAAGGGCCAAGCACTCTGGAGGAATTTTATGAACAATATATGGTTATTAAGAATTTATATCTTGAGATAAAAATTGCCGTTCTGTTCTGTTCTGTTCTTTTCTATTATAAATAGCAATTACAACACCTAGCCTTAGTCCCTCTAGTTGGAGTTGGCTACATAATCTTTGTTCAAATATCTGCTCCAATCAAGTTAATACATAACATCCATTATCAACAAAGTACAAATCAGAAAAAATTGAAATATTCTTTGTATTAAAAAAGAAAAATTCAAAGGGGAATTTTTAATTTCATTCTAGATGCTTAACGCGTTCATCTTAGTTGAGTGTTATGTTTTTTGATGCTATGTCTTGCCTCTGATTTCTTGCTTAGCAGTTATTCAGTTGTTTTTAATTGTCTTGGGTGCTGATAAATTTACAGTGCTGAATGTGGAGACAAATCAATGTAATCTTTCGATCTAAGAATTGAATGAAGTAGAATATTTTCCTTCATGCCGGTTGTTTACTAGTTCATCTTCACTTCATCACATTTGTAATTATTAAGTCAGCATAATGTTGGGCAAGCAGGGTCGCTATTTATCCTGAAATTTTATTTTAGTTAGTTTAGTTATTTGTATCTTCTGTTACTCAATGATTTTTTTGTCAGTAATTTTATTCAACAAGGAGAAATGGTCTTTTTGCTTTTATAAAAATTTCAAGTCGCAGCAGAACTGGACTTTCCCATATTTGCCACTTTGTTAAAGAGATAAGGCTGACTTCTCAAGACAGTTTAAAGGGAAGAACCTCAAATTTCAGAGCTATATTGATACACTGAGGGTGTTGTGGGCTGTTGATAGGGTTGTGCATTGCCTCATTGATTTGTTTCTATTAAGTTTTCTCTGGACAAAGGCAATGTGACCTTCACATGGTAATCATCTGAATGTATATCCATTGGCAGAAGGAATTGGCATCTTTTTATCATCTATAACTGTTTTTCAGCTTGTTAAGTGTCAATGATGGGCCATCCTGCCATCTATATTTCATACATTCCTACTTACATTTTATCAGAAAAAATCGAAATTCTGCACTTTTCCTGTGCAAATATCTTATTATCTTTCTTTATAAGATTCTTTTTTAGTTTCAGATTAGGTAATAAAAGAAGGTTGATGCATGATGCTCGTTTCAGCTAGGTATTGTTGCAGTGCAGGAGTGCTTACTCATGGGAATATGAAAGAAAACAAAAGAGATGTACAGCGAAGACAGGTAATTTTACCGATCCTAGAAAGCTTATACAGGTAATAATGATACTATGAGCCATAGAACATGAGCAATGACTCGTGGCATCCCAGTAAAGGCTGGGGATTTTAGTGGTTCTGAGTTTTAGTAGGAGTGGGTGTCTGTTTGCTTCTTGTTCTGCATGTGGCTGCTATATGTGGAATGGGTTAGGCAGAGACAGGAACACATGGTTTGTCCTACCTTATGTCCCATGTTGGATTCGTTACGAGAATGGATTAATATTGAACAACTCAGGAAGAGTTCTGGATATTATTCCACCCTCGTTTGAACAAAACTTGAGGATTGGTAGCTGGGTCTGAAGGCTTGTCTTGAAAACAAAAAGAAAGCAGCCTTTTTGGTTGGTGATATAAGAATTCCAAGTCATTTGTGCAAGAGTTTATTTGACATTAGTGTTTGAACTGCCCTACCATTGATTAGAGATAATTGAAGTGTTTTTTTTTTTTCAATTGCGTAAAATAATGTTATCGAAATTATCGAATACCAAACCATATAGAAATTGGAGTGATCTCCAAAGTCAATGATTTAACCCTAACTAGATTAGTAGGTTGGTAATTCATACCTAACTAGGTATCAAGAAGAGGATAAAGACGAGGTTAGATTAAAAAGTCAAATTGATTACTATTTCCATTATTTTACCAAATATGAGAGACAATAATCCAAGTTAACAAATTTTGGTCCATAAAATTACTAGAAATCAAATCTGTGTTTCGGCCAAAATACTAAAAATAAAATGGCAACAAATAGGGCACCTTAAATAGTTTTGGAACATTAAATGTCACCAAAGAGAAAATAAATGTGCGGTGCATTTTTCTCCAAATTTTTTTTTTTTTTTTGGTACCTGGCGGGACTATAATGTCTGGATTATTATCCTATTCTGGACTGTAGTAGTGGTCCTATTGGTGGCTTCAATAAACCAGACACTTTGTTTGGTCTGCTACCAAATACTCTCAGCCACTGCAAAATATGACTTGCCATTTCATTTCTTACTCTGATTTTTATTATACTTATATATATTAACAAACTTACAGTTTTGTAGAGATACATATATGATCTCAATAGAAGAAAACTTACCAGAAAGGCAACATTTGCTATTACTGAGTTAGAACACATTAATGAATCATCCTTTTTCTTTTCCAAAAATGCTATATGCTCAATTTGTTCCAGAGCAAATGGTCAGAGTTGATGTTCATTGTCTAGAATACCCTTTGGTAAATTGCATTTAATGAGCTGATTTTTAGCCACAAAGAATACAAATGTCATTGTACAATCTTCTCTTATCCAATTTTTCCATTTGCTTTGGAGCAAATTGTGCCATATAGCTGCACTCTTTGAAGGAGGCATTCAAGCCCTAGTAATTCTCCACATAATTTAAATTAAAATTGTGCTAACATTTTAGCGTCTTAGCCAAAATAAAAGGACCTAATAGGTCAAATTTTAGGAACACAAAAGTAATTTTTTTCTTAAAATTAATTAAATATAATTGAAATAATTGAGGTTATTATTGTCTTTTCGTAATCAACTAATAGTGGTGATTGAGAAATTTTGGTCAAAAGCTTTGAAGTTCTAATTTTTACAAACTACGAAAACCATTTTAATGTTCAAATACAAAAACCTCAAAATCCCAAAAATAAATCTTCCTCTTATTGGTCGACAACGACGTTTTTTTTTTTTAAAAAAAAAAGAACTTTTGAAGGAGATCTAAAACAATGTGTGGTAAGTTTAAGTTGCAATTCAATATATATGGTAGCCATTACGTTATATGAAAATTTTTTAACATTATAAATAAATTTATACAATTGTAACATTATTCCAAAACAAAAATCATTGTAAAAATTGCATTGCAATTTATTAAATATTGCACGGCCTACAATTTATATTCATAAAAATTTTGTTATAAAAGAATTTAAAATTAAAAAAAAAATTGATGGAACTATTGGACGTTCATTTTGAAAGAATTCAAGGAATTGTAATGAAAAATTTCATGTATTCTTTCACATTTCATCAAATTAAATGAATTTTTATTTAAAAAAAATAAATAAATATGTGCGCTCCTTCAATTTTTTAATAAAAAATATGGATGATATCAAAAAAAAAAAAAAAAAAAAAGAAAAGAAAAGAAAAAGAAGGCAGTTTTTAAGTCTTAAAATAACTTTTAGCCAAATTATGTTTTTAATTCTTAAAAAGAATAAAAGATTATATTTCCATTTTTAACTCTCAAAATGGTGAAGTTTGTTTTGTTTATAAATTATTTATTATCTGTTTATAAGGTTTTTATATTTTATTTATAATGAAAAGTGGTTATTTTAAGAATTATTATTTAAAAATATAATAATTTTTAAAATATGATAAAATTTAAACTACCTCTGTATATCAAGCATAGAACATCTTTTAGTCCTTCTTTATGCTGATCATTTTTATTTCCAGCTTATGTACCATTATAATTTTAATTATCTTTTATATATTAGCTTTTTTCATATAATAATTTTTTTTTTCTATCAAGTACTCCTTAATGATAAGTTGTTTATATGAAATTAGATTTTTAATCACATAGATACTCGTTTCATATATATTTGTATTTTTATCGATTTTCATATTACTTTAATTTTTAATTTTATGTATAGTATTTCTAATTATTTTTATAATTTATATATGATTTTTGTATTAGTATGATATTTGTTGTAATCATTACATTCATCAAAGCAAATTGTAAAAAATATTGAACTATATTCGATGAATAAAAGAATGTATTAAATATTTTTAATTATTTCTAAATAAAAAAATTATTTTTTTTTACTTTCAACTGTTAGTTTGATAAATTTTATATTCTCACTTAATTTGGAAACACGTTTAACTAAAAAAAAAGAAAATATAAAAATTTAGTTTTTATAATAATAGTATTATTTATTAGTTGCTTAAAAATTTTGAATATAATTTTTTATATCTATTTTATTGACTATTGCAAATAAAATAATTTATTTCAACTTTCAACCATATTTAAAAAAAATTCCATAATTTCACTATATAAAGTCAATCAAATATAAATTCATAAAATTGGTCAAATCAATAATAATAATAATAAAAGGGTACCCATCCTAATGTCCTGTACACATCTTCTCCTTTTCATTCTCTTCAAACTAAAACACTTTCTTTGCCACAGAACACGTCTCCTCTTACTCAAACTCCAATAGTTTCATTTTAGTTCCTTGTTTGTTTTGGTTTTTGGCATTTTTTTGTAACATTTTAGGTTCACTTATTAATTGATTGCTTTGTAGTTGTTTATTATAGAATTTTCTTTTAAAAAAGTTAAATGATCTGTTTTGAACTTTTAATTTTGTCTTAGGTTCTAGTGGTAATTTGTTATATTTTATTACTTTGCAAAAATTGTCAAATTGTTTAGATTAATAAAAGGGAAGATGACATACTAATAAATAGCTTTTTCTTTTTTTTTTTTTTTATAGCAAATATGGTTTCTTTTTTTTAATAAATAGAGTCAAGAATGATCACCTTTGACACATTATAATTAAAATGGCTCATTAACACAAATCAAGCCTAAATAAAAAATTACTCTCATCTATAGATCAAGTGTACTTTACATTCTATGCTCTATAATTTTTAAAAATAAATTATAAATATTACATATCACATGAAATAATTAAAAATTTTAGTAATTAAATTTTAACAACATATTTAAATATAAAAAATTAATTTTTCATTGTAATAGTTTGATTCTTTAAATTCTATTATAATATTTATTAGATTAAAATCATATATTACAGTAATGGCAATAATAAATACTTACAAAATAAATTGTAATTTTTATTAGAAAAATATATTATTGAATTATATCAATTGAAGGATGATAAATATAAATTTCAAATAATTCAAGAAAAGTGCTTATAAAATAGTTAAATAATACAATTAAATATCTATTTTTTTTTTTGAAAATTTATATTACAAATAATTCAAAAAAAAAAAATGCTGCATTGGATAAGTTTGATCTACCATCCCAATATAAGTATTAAAATTATAAATAATAAAACATGAAAAACTTAAAATTGAAAGCAAAACATAAACTGAAATTTTAAATAAAATACATTTAATAACTGAATAGTTTTATTTATAACTTTAGAAAATTTTGTTCAATTTATATTCAATTATTGTTCAAAATTAAGAACGAAAAATTACATTAAACATAAAACTAAAACAGAAATACATAAAAAATTGAATCCAAAACTAGAACTGAATTGAAAATTCATTTAACAAGTGAATAATTTCTTTTTATAATTTAAAAATATTTATTTTAATTTATATATTTAACCATTGTTCAAAAATAAAATTATACTAAAAAAAAGTTGAAATTTAAAGAGAAATAGAAAAATAAATTGAAATTTGAAAATAAAATTCAAATTGTTTTCATTTAAATTTTTTTTTTTTCTGTTCTTTTTACCCAAAAATTAAACAAAACATGTTTGAGCTCAAAATGAATTTGTTTTCACTTTTCTAAGTGAATAATTTAAACGAAAAAGATCAAGCATTTGAGCTTTTAATTCCAGCTAACATATTCAATTGTTACTTGTGAACACTGTATAAAACACGAAAAATTTCCAGAATACCAAAAAAGATACATGATAATATCATGTGGTTGTGCACACAATGGAAAGAGGTGAAACTAACAAAACATCTAGTGCATATTTTACTCCATTTCAAGAGTAGTATTTTTCTAACTTTTACCAATAGCCACTTTAGAGATTGTGAGTAGCACTGTAATTTTTAAGAGCTTCATGGTGGTGCACGTTCCAAAAACTAAAATGGTTTTTGCAGCATGCCAAATTACGAGATCTAAACCCAAAAAGGTATGATTTTTCACTCAAGCAGCAAACGGGAAAACAAAATTGCGGTGCTTCTCAAGGCTGTCTTTTTGTTACTGAATTCCGTGCAATAAGATAATACAACTGAACATGAACACTGATTTCAGAACCTCAAAACTCCTATTCCAAATACTATAGATAAACAAATAAGCATCATTCCATTTGAGATCTAAAACTGAAACAAACGGCTATTTTTTGACATCATATTAGCACACAGAAGAGGAAGCAAGCCACAGTAGATATCACCTGCTCAAAACCAAGTACTAGATTTGCCCACTCTATATCCCTAGTAATCAACAAATTGGACCTAGCAAGAAGAGTTGCAACCTGGGCCTGTAAATTCACGAAATTGTGAGGAAGATTAGCTTGCTCTTGTAATAGCATTAGCTCACTTACACTAAGACAAGCACATAATGGAACGAAAAAGCAACGGAGGAGGAGGAGAAACGAGGAGAGAGAGACTAAAACTCACTTCTTCCCGGCTTCAAACAACCGGATAAAGCTTGACTTTTAGGAGGTTGATTCGAAACAACATTCTTACCATGAGCCTTAGATCTTTCTCTTGTCATGATTCAACCAGAAAGCTGTCTCACAATTAGATGCAGAAAGGATCGATATTGATTACATCTAAAACACTCTAATAATTGTACTCTCTCTGCTGAACTCTTTCTTGCTAGATTTTTTCATTTTCCTATCTGTGGTCCAGGACTGTGCAATAAAATTTCTACTCAGCTCAGAATCATTCTGAGCACCATGAGCATATCCACGAGAGAAAATCATCCTAGAGCATTCCTCCCCAACACCAGCCCAGCACCCTCCTTTCTGAGGCTGTTGTAAGAAATGAATATCTAGAGCTCTCTTTCAACTCTAGGGATACCATGACGATTATTATGAAACAATGGCACGATAAAATTCCTGGTCTTGGCTAGCAAGCGATAATGCTTTCTCCAGTTCATCTAAAAAAATTAAAGTGTCATCAGCTGTGCAAACTAGATTGAATCCTACCCTAAATTCCTGATCAATAATATGGAAGTAGCTACAAAAATTAGATAGAACAATGTTCAATTTTCTCACTGATGGTTTCGGTGGTTTTGTGTTGTCTATGCAATGTAAGAACTAATCATACGATTCCTTTTATTTCCTCTCCGATTTCCCATCATCAAACAGAAAAAAGGCAACGATTATTCTCACTAAAGCCAATGACAATATCAATTACTATACAACAATGAAATGTGTTCACTAAATCGCAACAAAATGTAAATCATTTCTGGGATGTTATTACTCAAGAAAGAACGAAGAAGAAAGTACGATCAGAAGATTTTTTTTTTCTTTTCTTTTTCATCAAATGCAAAATCTAAATGTTGAACATAAAGAGGGAAATTGTACTTACTGCTGACTTGTTTAAGCTCTCCGCTACTCCGTCAGTCCGTCTACTGCTCTTCATTCAAATTGAAATAGCGTTTCCTCTCTCTCTCTCGGCTTCTTGACGAATCTTTTATGGGTGGGAATCAGGTGTGGACAGTTCCAGCAGCCGTATGTTAAACATTTTAGTCCCAACTGAATCAACATCAACATTGGCCCACGTCAAGACCACACGTCAGTCGAAAAATGTCCAATAAACTCGTATAGTGAAATATTCAAAACAATCACCGAGAAAATGGGGAATCATATCGAACGGATGAAATTCTTAACTTCTATCATCAAGCCTTATGCTACAGTACCTCAATCGACTCTCTAACAAAAATAGAACAAGATAAACAAAGCAGACAACCAAAATCAAATTCTATTTTTTAATCATCTGTTAGTTTTCTTCAACTCAGTCCTAAGCAACAACCAAAAAAAAATAATAGAACAAAGGTCTAGCTAGTGACTAGTGTATGTAGTAAGTAGCAAGCACCAAAAAGCAGTATCAAGGGAAGCCCAGAAGAGAGTTGGTGAGAAAACGAAGATCTAATAGCGAAAATCTTAAAAGACGAGTAAAAATAAAGGGTACCTTAATCTGGGTGCCTTCTACACCAAAACCAGAAGCGGCTGATAGTAGCCCCAGTGGCGGACCTGCCATTATGCCTACCCTCAACTTAATAAAATTTTTAAAGTGGCAGGCTAGGTTTAAGTCATAGGTTGGCACAATGGTTGAATGAGTCTTCTTTTCTTCCCCAATGACCTGAGTTCGAAACGATAACACCATTTTGTAGCTTTTTCAAAAATTTTGCTTTTTTATGTTTTAAACTTTATCCTAGTCTTCTATCAATGAATATTATAATATATTTTTTATTATATATTTAATTTTTAAATATTTAATATTTTAACATATATTTTAGTTTATAAATTTTTTTAATATTATTTAAAAATATTTTTATAATTAAATTTTAAATAATTTTATTTATTTTATTTCTATTCTACTTGCTTAATATTTTTTATTAATGAATATAAATAATGAAATAAAAAATTTTGTGTATAAATTCAATGAATTTAATAGCCAACTATATAAATTTGAGCAGAGTACACTTTAATTGATTTTGTGTAGTTGGAAGTCCAATTCTTTCATTTTTCTCTTTTAGAAAAATAGGGTCTATATTGAGAACTGAGCATATTTTGCGAATTCATTATGACTGTTTTTTAAATATGGGTGCAAAATGTATAATACCAACCTACATATGCGCCATTCTGGTTACATATGATCGATTATGCAACTTTTTCTTTGTAATTGGCTAAATTTGTTGTGTGCATGTGTTATTTGGTTTGCACTATTTTGTAACACTTCTCACAAGCTAGCATCATACGTTGGCGCAACTCTTTAAGTTTTGTACACAAACTATCTACAACTGTAACTATCCTCTGCTAAAAATCACGCGCTTTTTTCACTTTTTCTATTATCTTTTGCACCAATATGACATGCACTTTAACATAATTATTTTTTCCAACCCAACCCACTAAATGAAAAATAGTAGAATTAATAGTCATTTTTCTCAACCCAACCCACTAAATAATAAAAGGGTAAAATAGTCCTAATTCTACCAAAATAGTAAAAGTTTCTATTATTTTAGAACATTGATTTTGCCCTAAAGTCTCTATTAAATATGAACGAAGGTAGTACCATATTTTTACCTACCCTCACGTAAATTTCTAGGTCCGCCCCTGAGTAGCCCCAAGAAACCCACAACACAGCAAAGCAACAAGGCCTTTCTTTCCATTTCTTCTCTTCTCTCAGACAACAACAAAAAGGAAAACCAGGATTCCCCACTATCCTTCCCTCTGGAACTGGGCTCTCTTTCTAAAGAAGTGTCTCCTTGCCTGTATGAAAGGAGAAACGTAAAGTTGGTGCTATGTAAAATCGTAGTTTGTACATATTGCAGCTCACAATCCCATTTACATATATACGTATATATATATTGTATATTATGTGAAACTTCTATTGGTAATTTTTTTTTGCCTGTGACCTTAGTTTTAAAAAGCACGAGGCGCAAAAAATCCCTAGAGTCTAGGTGCATTTCTAAAACTTTCAATCAAATGCTATTTTAAATGATAAATCCTTCATTTATAGGTTTTACCACAAAAGTTGCAAGTTCAATTAGGCTTAATAGAAGGTTCTGAACCATTCATATATTGTTTCTGAGGCCATAGGGTCTATTAAACCTGTTGAAATCCCGTATCTTCCTTATCAGATATTTTAATAAACAATAAACAATCTATATTTGCAAATACAATATCTTTAATTAATAAAAGGGCCCGGCTAAAATACTGAACTTGTTAATTTCTAAACAGAATTTACCATGGTTCTTATAAAGTAAAAAGGCTAAAAACATAATATTTTCTGCAGAAGGGAAAAGAAAACCTCCACCTAGAGCTTCAATTCAATCATGGGAGCGTTGGAGTCAAAGAAAAAAAAAACAAGCATGAATCATCCAGCAATCAACCGAAGGAAAGCACGACGATGACGCTACTCTCACTGAATTCCTATCTTCTTCAAAGGATTACTCTCCTACTGTAAATTTCCCCAACGTTTTCTCTTCATAAATATCCAATTTTTAGCTGTATCTTGATTCTATTAGGTTAATTGATCTTTTCTTTATTGATTTGTTAGATACCCGACGAATTGGTTGCACATTACTTAGCCTAGAGTGGGTTTCAATGTCCCCATGTTCGATTGTAGGTACACCTTATTCTTTCTCATCTTGAAATTTTTGGCTTATCAGCTTACAA
>CATIWJ010496357.1:0-10316 GCA_949640765.1 Croton laevigatus | reverse complement strand
GGGACACATGGGCCAGTACACTGGACATTTATGTCTGACAGGCAAAATGTATGCAACTTATTTGTTGTTATTTTCTCCCTGCTTGTGAATTGTTACAGTCAGCTTCCTCCCTGGTTTTGTATTAAAATGACATATTTCTCCCTGATTTTGATGAAAAAATGACATTTTCCTCCCTACTTTTATATTAAAAAGGAACTTTTTCTCCCTAGTTTTGATGCAGAAATGACGTTTCCCTCCTTGATTTGTATTAAAATGTAACTGTTTCTCCCTGGTTTTCCTCTGTCTAACTATGTCACTCTTTGTTTATTTTAGGGCCTAGTTAATGCAGTGAGAATGTATTTTCTTAAATCAACTCATAGGTACTGTGCAAGGCACATTTTAATGAATTTCAGAAAGGAGTTCCTAGGTGTTATAACAGACGAAGAGTTTTGGAGATGTGTGAAGAGTTCACACATCCAAAAGTTTGTAAACAACATGGCTGAGTTGGGGAAAAAATTGGATGCATAACCCATGGCATGGTTAATGGATATACCTACACATCATTGGGCTAGACATGTTTTCTCTGAAGCTTCCAAATCTGAGCACGTTACGAATAACATGACAGAGAGTTTTAATTCATGAGTTGGTAAGATAAGGACAATACCTATTGTGGCTCTTTTAGATGCACTGAGAATCAAGTGCATGAAAAGACTACAAGAAAGATATGCAAAAGGTTTGGGGTGGAAAAGTGAGGTTACTCCAGCAGCAATGAACGATTATAAGTCATCAATACATGCTTCAAAAAGGTGTTTGATTAACCAGTCATCAGATTATGAATTTGAGATTGTAGAGGGAAATATAAGTTTGCTGTTGACCTACAAAAGTAGAGTTGTTCATGTTATTGGTGGAGTATCAGTGGTATTCCATGCAGGCATGCTATGGCAGCATTAGCACACATTAGATGCAAGGATTATGAGCCATACTACCTTCAATATTTCTCAATCAGAAAGTATATTCAATGACTCAGAGGTTATTCACCCAATTCCTGATACAGACTTCAGTCCATTGGATGATTCATATAAGATGTTGCCTCTTGATAGAATGAAAAGGGCTGGTAGACCAAAGAAATCAAGAAAAAGGCAAGAGGGAGAAAAGCTTGTTGTATCTACCTCTACTCATTCAGTTTCAAAAATGTGTCGTCAATGTGATAAATTTGGACACAATATACGTGCATGTCAAAGACAACCAGTTGAAATAAGTGATTGAAACCTTTTTTAATTTTTTCCAATACACACTTACTTAGTGATGGCTAACATTTTTCTTAATCTGTTTTGTTTAATAGAGGGACAATGCAGGCTCCAAAGGAAATAGAAAAGTGAGTTAAAAAAAAGCTTCAACTGGTACAGCACATGAGGTATCTGCATATTTTAATGTATATTATGTTGTTATTAAATGTGTGGTTTCATGTTGCTAAGAAACTTAGTAATGCATTGTCAATGATACTTCATGTTTGGGGTGTGTAGGAAAATATTATGTCTCAAGGATTGGTTGCCCAACCATCAGACAATATAGATAAAGAAGGAAGCAAATTTAGGTCTAAGGGAGGAAGAGGGAGAGGAAGACCTTTAAGAGGTGGATCCAAATCTGGTGGCAAAGCAAGCAAGTCCCAGCATGAATGAAAAAAAACTCTAAGAAAATAGTGTCATTTATGTGGAAATGTGTTGATTGGATTAATGTACTGGTTTTTTGAATACTTGAGAAGCTGTTCATGTGGTGAACAGGTGTAGATGACATGATGTTACTTTATTTTATCTGTACATAATATGAATGTCTCTTTTGTTTTACTTTAAATGATGTTACTTTATTTTCTTCAAATATTCTGGATTGTGTAACAGGCATATCAGGTTTAGATTACAAAAATTTGGGTTGGGATATTAGCAGGTAGTTTTGCAGGTGGATTTGAATGAAAATATGAGATGCATTTTGCAGTTGCTGCATCTGCACAATAAATGTGCATGAATCTGCAGATTTTAATGACCAGTTGTTTACGGAGAAGAAAATGCTGCTGTTGTAACTGCAAATTGCTGAAATTTTTTTGAGGTTCTGCATATTTCTGGGTTTGTCAATGGTTGTGCAGCTGATTTGAAAACAGAGGCACATTTTGATGCTATCTCTACACAAGGAAATGTGCATAAATTTGCAAGTTTATAAGGATTGTTGCTTATGCATTTTACATTTAGCTGCAGTAATATCTTTCTACACATTTCTACATTTCTAACATCTTCTGCAGAATCAACAATTTGCATAAAATACAGCTTCTACAATATCAAAGTGCATATGCAATTTGTAGCAACCAGTGTAAAATTTTGCTTCTTGAACCACATATTCCAATCCATTAAAAATACATACAAAAACCAAATTGAATGAACTTTCATATTAATTCCAAATTTACATCAAAAGACAAAATACATTAATAGATCAAAACATCTTAATCTTTTAATTCATTGATAAACTATTACATTATGAATTATGGTCCTAACTGAATTACAAAATGATAAGCTCAGAACCAATCCTAGCCTCATCAAAAGCTTCAACTACATAAACCCTAAAAGCTAAAACCCCATTGATAATCAGCTTCAACTAGTGCAAATTAAACAACTTAAACCTTGCCCAACAACATTGCTACCATCAGTACCAACAATATATTACACATTAGGCAAAGTGACAGAAAAAATTTCAAAAACCCAATCCTCATCTTCAAACTCTCAATCTTCTCTGAAGCATATTTCAAATCTTCTCGCAACCTTGACATTTCTTTACAATAGTTGAACTTATCATCATCTCCTTCATTCTCACAATGCAAACCACTTAAATCCCTAACCGCAGCACTGTTGTTCCATCTTCCTTCAACTTCATCGACAGTCTTGCACCACCCACGAAAGGAACCACACTTGTTTTGTCTACAATAATAGTACAAACGATTCTTGTTTTTCGCTGATTCACTAATCCGAACACCACATGACACTTTACACTCACAATTAGTATTGACAAAATGAGCTTCATGAGGAGAAAAAGAGGACGAAAATTGAGACATTTTTCATAAACCCTAGCTGATTTCTTTTTCTGAAATGTACCTATTTTCCCCTTTTTAATCGATGAGTAAATTCCAACGTTATTGTAGAGGCTTCGTCAAAGGTTATTTTTTTTCCATATGGGCATTTTCGGCATTATATAAAAATAATTTAGGGTTAATATAGTAATTGCTGACAGATTTAACAGAAAACACACAAAAATTTGACAGAAGGGCAAAATTGTCAACGGAAATATAAATTAGGGATTTTTATGTCCGAAAAAAAAGACAGGGAGAAAAATGTAATTATAGGTTAAACTTAGGAAGTTTTTTGTAAATTTTCCTAATAATAATAATAATAATAATAATAATAATAATAATAATGATAATAGTAGTAGTATATAAAGATATAAATAATTTTAAAGAAAATAAATGAATTTGGAATAACAAATTTAAATAATAACAATCTCAAATAATGAATTCAAAATAAATGAAGAATAAACTTAAAAGTATTTTATTCAAAGTTAAAGTAGGGTAATTTTCATCGATGGTACCTGAACTTTGGGGGATATTTCATGATGGTACCTAAACTTTATTTTCTTACATCTAAATAGCTGGACTTTGAAAGAATTCACAAAGAATTCATTTTAGCAGGTTACCAGGTTCCAACCGGTAAATTTGATGACGTGTCTTTTTCAATTTTACAGATCCACACATATTCTTCTCATCTCTCATCTGTTTAATCCAAATTGGGCCTATTTCAAAATTTTTTAACATTTTAAGGGACTTTTTCATAAATCAACAATTGTTTCCTTAGATGGCGGCAAAGTTACCTACGAGCAAAACGAAATTCGCAAACAAGAATATTCATATGGCTTCTCAAATTCACAAAAATGGTTATCGTCACTGCTACTGCACCATCGACATCATCAACTGAATCCGTTTCCTATGAAGAAACTAATTTCTTCTTCTACAGTAAAACCAAAATCAACAATCAAAGAATCATATAGTAAAGCAACCAATATATCAATTCCAACAAATGAAAATCTCCACAACAAACAAAAACCAGTAGAGGATAATTAACCAATCAATCTATAATCACAATAAAGTAAAATAGAGCATCAAGCCGTTATCAAAGCACCTGCCCTAACCTTTAATCACAGAACCAAAATTGTAAATACTAGTTCCAAATCGCAAAACTTTTGCTTCCAGTTGCAAAGCACACTCTTGGACCCGACATCACCTCTGTTCCATTAGTAATAAAGCTCAACATTGATTTTGGATTAACAAAAGAAATTGCTTTTGGACTAACAGAAGAAATTAATGGATATTTCAAGTCAAGAGCTACTAAATTGTTATGCATAAAGGAATTGAAGAGATTAGTTGGTGTTGAGGTCGGATGGAAGAAAGAATATCTGGTATTGATGGTGATGGCCATGGCGGTAAGGTTGGATGGGTAGAAGAAAATCAGAACTGGTGAAACTGGAGAGATGGAATTGGACTTCGATTGGAACAGCGATAGCAATTGAGTTGTTGGGTCTGGATTTTTGACGATGGCTGAAGGAGATTCTAGCTGGCGGATCGTCCGGCAAGGCTGGGTAGAGGTGTTTGTTGAACGAAAATCATGGCTGGAGGTTGGTGCAGTTTGGGTCGAAGATAATGGTGCTTTAAAAGGTGTTTTGGTGGCTGTGGGCTTATGAATGTGACAGTGAAAAGGAAGGGATTCGATCGGTGAATGGGGATGAAAGGGTTTGATGATCGGTGAGTGATTATAGCTGGTTTGTTCCAGCCAATGGCGAGCTTTGATGATTCCACGCTGTGGTGGATCGGTGGAAGTGGAAGGTGTTCTGGTGGGGTGGGTGATTTGGAAGGGAAATGGTAAGTGGGTGGGTATTATGTTTATGGATTTATGAAAAAGTCCCTCAAAATGTTAAAAAATTTTAAAATAGGTCCAATTTGGATTTAAGAGATGAGAGATGAAAAGAATAGGTGTGGATTTGTAAAATTGAAAAAGTCACGTCATCAAATTTACCTGTTGGAACCTGATAACCTGCTAAAATAAATTCTTTGTGAATTCTTTCTATTTAGATGAAAGAAAATGAAGTTTAGGTATCATCATGAAATACCCCCAAAGTTCAAGTATTATCAATGAAAATTACCCGTTAAAGTATCAAACCTTTTTCCGGCTTGGTTATTCTTATTTTTGCCTTTGGGTTTGGTTCTCCTTCCTCAATTTTTGTCGTAATGATAAACACTCAAAATTTTTGTATTTTCTCTCAATTTTAAGGATATTTCCAAACTTATTTGCACTCTAATGAACTTTTAAGGGCTATGGGTCTATTTATAGGCTTCAAAATAATACTCAAATTAATTTTGGACCACAATTTGTGAAAAATATTCTTAATTATTTTAATCCTACTCATCAAATCTCATCTTTCACTTTGAATTTTCATTGGTTGAGAGCTAGATTCTTATCTAATATTATCTTCAAACCTTATTCATGAAGTTTCTGCTAATTATTGATGATTTTTACCATTTTACGGTGGTAAAATCGATTTACCAATTTTTACCCGACGTGGGTAAAAATTCATAAATCTTCATATCATATTAATATTATACTCAAATTGATCATCTCGATGTCTAAATTCCAAATTTTGATATTCCAAGACTAAATTCCGAGTCTAAAATGTTTCGAGTGTCAAAATAACCAAAATACCCTTTGTATCGAAAATTCTAATATTATACTTGAAATGTCTATTTCTTCGTTCTGATTATTGTTCGGACATTTAACTTATTTAATTTTCTCAAAATAAATTTTTATTGAATTTATAAAAATATTTACAAAATATTACAAAGTGGGAAAATGGGCTGTGACACCTCATCCAACAGTTATGATTTTCTTCTTCTCTTTCTGCTTCTTCTTCTTCCTCCTCCTCCTTCAATAGTTATGATTGTTCTTCTTCTCCTCCTCCTTCTTCCTCTTCTAGATCGCCGCCTCCTCTTTCTCCTCCTTTTTTATTTTTGTTTGGATTTCATTTTTGCTTTGACTTTGCATTTGTATTTTGTGTTTTAAAGAGATGTTTATGTTAATTTTTTGGATTTTGTTGTTATTATGCAGGAGAGAACAATAATGATAGTGGCCAGGTTTTTTTTGGAGAAGAAGATATGCACATGCACCACATATGCTAGTACATATGTACCAGTGGTACATAAGTATTAATATAAGTACCAATAGTACATATGTCAGTATTATATGTATCGTATATACTGAAATATGTACCATATGTATTGACATATGGTTCATATATACTAGTATATATGGCTTATATATATATAGCTCATATGTACTGGTATATATTATTTATATGTACTAGTATTTTATAGTTCATATGTACTAGTATTTTATGGTTCATATGTTTTTGTATATGTAGTTCAAATGTACTGATATATATGGTTCATATGTACTAGTATGTACCATATATACTGGCATATAAACCATTTGTACTGCTACATATATTAATACATATGACCTTTTAGTACATATAACTTATTTTCTTCCCTTAAATCCTAATTACTATTTTTTTTCTCTCTCTTTTTTAAAATCAACAAACATAATATGATAATAAAAGAAGAAGAAAAAGCATTAGAAGAAAAAACATAAAAAAAAAGGTTAAAATATGGTATTTTTTGGCCGCTAAAGGTGGTGACGGTTCTTTTTTTTTTTTTTTTTGTGGCCACCAGAGGTGTTTGTCGCAACTACAGTGTTTTTTCTAGTCTCCAAAGGTGGTGGTAGCAGTGGCGACAACGGCATCTGCCGTGGTGGTTGGAGGCAGTGGGGGTTGTTTGTATAATGGCTAGTTTTTAGGAAAGGGTATTTTGAGATTTTTGAAATTAGATTTAAGAAAAATTATTATTTACTATATTTTTAAAAATTTGTGCTATTTAGCACTTATTATTTTTGAAAGGTACTATTTGCCTCATTGGCACAGTGAATATAAACATGAAAATACTTTATAATCTTTTTTTACCGTGGATTTATAAGGACTTATAAATTTTAATTTTTCTAGTAATACATGAGAAAAATATATTTTAAGTCCTATGGATATGGTGATTATCTATGCACATTAAATAAAGATAGCATTATATGAATCCTTTAAAGATTAAAGTTGGTTAAGTCCAAATATCAAATTTTTCGTTTTATTCAATCAAATAAAACGATTTGATTGAATAAAATGATATCTTTATTGAATAAAACTCTACATGAACTTGAAAATTAATTATAAAGAACTCTATATGAACTTGAAAATTATTGAAAGATTGAGAGTGCTCATGCAAATTAAAATCCTTAAGTACATAGATTCATCACAAAACTATATTTACATGGCCAAAACCTATTTTCTTGCCAAATTAACCGACCTTTTTTTTTTTTTTTCCCTGCTTAACCGACCATTTATGAGTAACATTCTCATATTTGAAGAACTTTATACACCCCCTATTTTCACTTTAATTTGGATTGAATTCATTTTCTACTAATATCTTTTCTGAAAGGCTTTACTAATAGTTGAATATAATACGGTATTACACTTGTACATTAATTAAGTTGAAATTATTTAATAAAATTTTACTTTACACATTGTGTTACGAATCCTAAAAATAAACATATTATTTAGGTCATCAGCCAATTCGGCCAAGAAAAAAAAAATCATAATTTTAATTTGGGTAAGTTTCAAACTAAAATTGGTTTAACTCATAGAAGAAGCCGTATTGTTCAATTCTGTTGACTAAGGGACAGCCATTCATTCACTTGGTTTATTTGTTTATATCTTTGCATTTCATGGTTGTAAAAAATTTAGGGAAATGGAAAAACAGAGATGAATTGAATAAAACCTTAAATAGGATAGTACTATTTATGAAATGAAGAGTCATGCATTCCATAGTAAGAAAAAGTAGGGGGTGCTGCTTTTTAAACCCGGGTGAATTGTTCAAGTCTTGTGTGAAGTTTGATGAGTAGTTGGTTGCATATTTGCAAGGCCCGCACATCATGTAGATGACATTACCCAAAGCTCTCATGTAAATACCGTCTTCTCTGAGCATCTGAAGAAGAGACCGCAAATGCATTGATGCATATCTGCACAAAATTACTCACCTCAATTTGTCACTAAATCCATAGGTGCAATACCTTATTAAGAATGATGTGATTACTTTCACTTAGATGGTCAAAATCATATATGCATCATGATTTAGCATAAAATTGAGTCCATGAACTCTTCACACCCAACCAAAGATTTGCAGTACCAAGTTGCTAGCAATAGAACCATCCATGCTGGTTACTACAAAACTTTCGTGGTGTCTGTTTATTTTCTTTGAAATTTTTTGTTGATTTTCTTGGTTGAGTTCCAATCGGTCTTTCTTAACCGGAGGTGGTTCCTATTTTGTTTTCAACTTTTCTTGTTTGTTTTCAATAAGTTCTAATTCAATTTTTTTTTTTTGTTAGAACAGCAATATATTAGTGTCCCTCTTAATTTTCATCTCTTAGTAGTGGAGTTTGTTTTGCTATTTTGTCTTATTCATTAAGTTTTTTAATATTATTATATTTATGTGTTCTTATATGATTTTATTAGTCCGAAATGAATTATTTATATATTCTGTCCAAAAATTTTAGATCTTTAAATATGAGTAATTATGTTTTATTAATGAATTTGATAATGCGACATGTTCTTCCATCAATATGTGGTTATTTTAACATTTTAGTGAATTTCAAATATCACTATTTCAGACTTTCTGCGAGCTTTAACTATCACAATTTTTTTCGAAAGACCTACTTAATGTTGAAAGCACCCTTGCAAACAATTAATTTTATCCTGATATTCGAATAAGTTACAAGAAATTTGAGTTATCTATATTTATACTACTACTACGTCCGTTTTTCTCATATTTTTACATTCACTATTTCACTAATACCAATACAAACCTACTTTTCACCAATATCAATACCAATACAGAAATAATAATAATAAACAATTACTAATCTTTTAAAAAATTTATTTTTTCACCTATACCAATAAAAAAATAATACTAAACAATTACAAAATTTACTATAAATGGAAATGTAAACAACTCAAAAAAACACGCAAATATTTCTTATTTCTAGCATATATTTCAATTATTAATTAAATATACATTTCATTTAAAAAAATAAAAAAGAGATAGGGAATCTTCAAATCCGAAGTCGACGTTGACGAGGATTTTTAATATGGAGATAAAATCTATACAATCACCTTAATTATTATTATTATCTGATCAATCAAGAACAGGGGAAAAAGAGGTTATTGTACAAATCACAAAAACGACATGTCTGGCAAAAGAACATCGTCGTCCGATACTACTCCACTGCTTGGACCACAACAACGCACTTTTCATCTTTATGATCCTTCTAACCGCTCTATTTCCTCTCCTGCTTTTATCGAAATGTCCTCTTCCACCATCGTCACTGGTCCTCGTCGCACCGTCTTCCTCGGCGTCGATGTAGGCACAGGCAGCGCCCGTGCTGGTCAATTTCTTTCTCCTACTTTCATTTCATAACTCGTGTAGCTGTTGAACATGAATACTTGTTTCCTTAGTTGCTTCCTAATCTATGGCTGTTTGATGCAGGTCTTTTTAATGAGAATGGAAAACTTCTGGGAACTGCTAGTAGTCCTATACAAATTTGGAAAGAACGTGACTGCATTGAAGTAAATTAATTATAAATTATCTTAATTTAGATATTGAGTTAAGGAGATGAATTTTGTGGTTTTTAGTTTTTCTCTGTGGTTACTTCAGTTCTGTTTATGTGTATTGAAACAACTGTGATTTGAAGTATTTGCTGTCTTCAAATCAGCAATCATCTACAGATATTTGGCACGCCATTTGTGCAGCTGTGAAATCAGCGTGTACCCGTGCTGATATTTCTGGGGAAGAAGTGACTGGCATCGGTTTTGCTGCTACTTGTTCTCTTGGTTTGTGGAATTTTTACACTTGTTCCTGTGAATTTTCTTTTTGGGACGCTTTCTGTTTATAGTTCTTGCTGTATTTGATATTTGGAGATTTTCCTAGTGTCGTTCTATAATGGGAATGAGTTTTTTCCCTTTCTTGTAGTTGCTGTTGATTCTGATGGAGCTCCAGTCTCTGTTTCTTGGAGTGGGGATTCAAGAAGAAATATCATAGTTTGGATGGATCATAGAGCAGTAAAACAAGCTGAGAAGATCAATTCCTCTAACTCACCAGTGCT
>CATIWJ010496343.1:0-12247 GCA_949640765.1 Croton laevigatus | reverse complement strand
AAATGGAAAACCAAACTTACAGATGACGCAGAGTCCAACTTGCAACATATGAAGGTATTGTACCATTAATTGAGCAATTCCTCAATATCCTGCATACACAATTAGACAATACATAAAAGTGATATTTAGATATAAAGAAGGGAAATTTACATTTTTTTCCATGGGGATTTAAAAATGAAAAAGACAAAAATCTCTTTATATTTTTTTAAATAGATGAATTTATCCCTATATTTTTGTTGTGTCCGACAATTTTATCCTTCTATCAAAATTTTCCGAACTATTTTAACTTTGAGTTTATTATTTTATAAATTAAAAAATAATAAAAAGAAAAAGAAAACGTAGAGAGAGGGATGCTTCAATGGATCATGTTGAACATGGGAATAAAAGGGCCTGCGTGTCCAGCCATGGGTTAATCAACTCCCTCCTTCTAAACCCATAACTTTATACTTACTGCAACTTTCCTTCTAGTTGGGAAGCTTCAAACTTGAAACCCATTCTCACTAGATTTGGTCAGATTCAAGATGTTTTTAACGGCAAATTGATTTCTAAAGTGAAAGTCAACGAACTGAAGAAATTATTTTTCAATAATCCATTACCCCTGAAATAAATCTTAAAGAAACTTCAGTTATATTATTTTGCTTCCTTTTCTCTCTTATATATTTGCTTCCTTTTCTCTCTGTTTCTTCCACTTTCTCCCTAACCAAACAACACAAAAATAGGAAAAAAAACACAAATACATAATAAAAAAACTGCAAACAAAATTACAAATTAAAAAGAAAGAAATGCATCCTCAAGCTTAGAATAATAACACATAACTGTTTCCTTTTAATAAAGCAATACCCATGTAATTCCTGCCACATTCTCAATTCCAAAATTCCCCCACATTCCAAAGAACCAAATCTCTTTGATACATTTTATCAAACACCTTGTTAGCTCCAAAACGATAGCAATCCCCAGTTCTAACATCTTGTATCAAATCAGTGCTCTCTACTCTAGAAAGTATCATCTTACCTATACCAGAATGTATCTTCAAACTCAGATTCTTTGTAACTTGGTTACAAACAAAAATCAAAATGAAAAAAGGATAGCTTCTCCAGTAATCGATTTGCAGAAATCGATTATTAATAATGAAACTATTTTCAGTGATCGTTCTGGATTTCTATCCGCCATCTCATGCTTTAATGTCAATTCTAAACGAACAAAGGAGTGGTTGGGTCAATAACAGGTGGAGAGATTCCAAAAGTGAAAAACGAAATACTACTACAAAGCATTCTTGAAAAACGAATAGCTTCTCTCCTCTATCTGTATACGTTTTCTCGATCTCTTTCTCTCCATTTCGCTCTTGAATTCAAATCGATTAGTTTCTTCAGCATCCCTCTCTCTACGTTTTCTTTTTAATTTTTTATTTTATTTTTATCTTTTTTTAATTATAAAAATAATAAAATAATAAACTCTGGGTTAAAATAGTAAAATCACTATAATATTTAATGGAAAATTTCGACAAAAAGATAGAATAGTTGGATGAAAAAAAAAAGGATAAATTCATCCATTAAAAAAAATAAAGGGAGATTTTTTTTTTTAATTCCAAGGAAAAAATATAAAATTTTCTATAAAGAATTAATAGTTTATAAAAATGACATAACTAGGAAAAAACAGTTTTAAAAGTTATATTATTGAAATTTATACAAAAAGGTTGGATAAATTTCATCTAGAGCACTTGAACTTTGAGGATTCTTTCACAGAAACACTAGAACTTCAAATCCTTGCTAAAAAATAACTAAACTTTAAAAAAATTTGAGAGAATTCGTTTTACTTGATTTCAGCCGGGTTGCTTGATGATGTAGCGCCTGACATGGTAATTATAACACCTGCATGTCAGCTCTTTCCTCTCTCTTGCCCCTTTCTCGTGCCCTTCTCTTCTTTAGTTTCCCTCTCTCTTCCTCCCTCTCCCTAATCTGCCACTTCCTTCAAAATTCTCAATTTTGGTTGGGGTTCTGTTTGGTTTTTTTAGGCTGTGATGATGTTTCAGTGTCCCTAAGATTAAATTATAGACAAATGCTGGATTTCTTGGTAAGGCCACCTCCTTAAGTTGCAACCATTATTGATTCAGTGGCTTCTTTATTGTCTAGTTCGAAGGAATATCAGACCTGAGCCTCCTCTTTCTTCAGAATTCTCTGTTTCGGTTAAGGTTTGTATGGTTCTATTTTTTAGGCTATGATTTTTTTTTTCTTTTTTAAATAAAAAAGTATGAACAGACGCCGTTATAGGCATCTTTGGCTGGGTGAAATGAAGCTTTGAATTCTTTCCTTTGCTCTCTATTGCCGCCATTATTGTCCCATCGGTTTCTTTCTTATTTGATTTGAAGGTTGTGGTTGGAATAAATGAATCAAGCCACTTGCTCTATTAGCTATTTTACCTCATTAGTTTATGAATGAGCAGATTCAAAAGAAATGCAGGGTTTCTTGGAGGGGTAAACTCTTTTTCCTTTCTTCAGATTTCTCTATTTCAATTAAGCCTTACCTTAAGGTTCTCATTGTTGTTTCTATTTTTTGAGGCTACGATGATTCGTTTAGAAAAAAAAATTTGAACAAACACAATGAGGAGCATCCTTTGCCGGGTGACATTTAGCTTTTGAATTCTTTTCTTTGCTTTTTGTTGCCGCCATGGTTACTGCATTCTCTTTTATGTTTGACAATGGCAAATCTGAGCCTCTATGTTCTCTAGTGATAGACTAATATTCTCAAACCTCTTGTTTTACGTTTAGGACAAGTGTTGAAAAGCGATGAATATCTTACTCATCGACATGGGCTTAGTACCGTGATCTTCGTTTTCCTTTAGTTGTTTTGCAACAAATGAATCATGTGGAGCTCTTACTCTGTTTGGTGCCTCACCAAGAAATTTTGCATTTCTCTATAATTTGCTCTTAGGGACATTGAAACGTCATCACCGCCTAAAAAAACCAAGCAAAACCTTAACCAAAAATTGAGAATTTTAAAGGAAGTGGAGACTCAGATTAGAGAGAGGGAGGGAGAGAGAAGGAAATCGAAGAAGAGAAGGGAAGAGAGAAAGGCAAGAGAGAGGAGAGAGGAAAGAGCTGACATGCATGTATTATAATTGTCATGTCAAGCGCCACGACATCAAGCAACTGGCTGGGAACTTAGAAACCGAGTAAAATGAATTTTCTGTAAATTCTTTCAAAGTTCAACTATTTTTTAAGAAGGATTTGAAGTTCAGGTACTTTTGTGAAAGAATTCCTAAAGTTTAAGTACCATAGATGAAATTTACCCCAGAAAGGTTTCATCTATCTATGAGAAAGTTATCTTGTAACAGTTTTTCTTTATTATCTAGTCATATTTTTATAATTTTAATGGACCCAATGAAAAGTTGTAAATGTGCTAAATTTTATACTACTTCCATTTTTTATTATATAAGACTTTTTTCTGAAGGGTAGTGAGGAAGGGAATAAAATAATGTTTCTTTATGGGTGTTGTCAGCTTTGTATAGAAGTAAGAGATGAGAGAGAAAGGTTTGACTGACATGTGTGCAGGTGCTGTCATATGAGAGAGGAAGAAAGAGAAAAGCGAGTAAGGTCTAGAATGAAATATTGCATTACAGTTTTAGGTAATATGGGTGCATATTTTGCGCCTAATGAGGCCAAAAGTTAAGCATTTTGTGGCATTCGTTGTAGAATGGTGTAAAATTTTAAAAAAAAATGCACTCAAAAAATTAAAAATGTTGCAGACGGTCTGAATTTTTCCAAAAAATGAGAAAAAAAACGAAAATAATTATGAACGAAAATGGTGAAAAAAAAATAGTAGCCACTGTTCTTCAAAAATTGGCGAATGAAAATTTCATTTTTCTCAAACTCTGGCAATTCTAAATTTGAAATAAAAAATTACAATCAATAAAAACACAACAATAACTGCTCCAATCCACAAAAGAGTAATAACTCCCCAATTTTAATCTAGGTTAAAACCATCCCCAACTGCCCAATCACCCAAACATCTCTAAAAACCCAAATTAATGGCACCGAGACTCAAAACTAAAGGTAAGAAACCACAGAGAACCGTGGAAATGGCGAGTGACCTACAGCCAACACCCCCCATTGCAAAAGAGCAGCGAACAACATGCTCCGGTGTTCTGCTAAAGCAGAGTGCCAGTGGAACGAGGAGGGCGGAGAAGGAGAAGGAAAGATTATCCAAAACAAAGGTTGCACCTTTTTCTTCGTCCCCTGTGCGAAAAAGAAAGGCCGCCTCTGAAGAGCCCGCTCTTTAGAAGAAGAAGACGAAGAAGAAGAATGTCATCCTTACAGAACCCAGTTCAGAGGAGGAAGAGGAGGAAGAAATTGAACGGAATGAGGAAGAAGATTACGATTGGGACATGTATGAGTTTTTGGACAATTTGCGTGTTGAGTTTTTTAAAAAGATAATGATTAGGGAGCAATTTTTGGCAGAAAAAAAGGTTGATTTTCTATCTTTTCTTGAGGTTGGAATAGATCTGTCTGCATAGTTTGATGGTAAAATGCAACATTTTCTGTTTATGGATGACCCATATTATGCTAAGTTAGTAAAGTTATTTTATGCAAATTTATCTGTGAAGAGTCATAAGTTAGGCAAAAGGGAGAATGTGGTTACTGTCAATTCATTTGTAAAAGGGATAGATATTAGGTTGAATGTGAAAAAAAATACAGAGTTGATTGGTTTAGATGCTAAGGGGCATGATAAATTCATTAAAGATGCAACCATTCCCTCTGAGATTGATTTGCTTCAGTTTGCTACTGAACATTTAGTTAGGTTGGGTGTGAGGGTAAGTTGATAGGGATTAGATTAAAGGCTTTGCCCAGGGTACTCCATACGATTATTGCTTCTAAAATCATTCCTAGGTTGGGTTTCTAAGGATAGTGTAACTAAGGATGAGCAATTAGTCATGTGGCATTTCATGAATGGGAAAAAAGTCAACATTCCGTCCATCATTCTCAAGAATATTGTGAAATCTATAAATGTCATGGCTGAGGAGGATTATACAAGGAGGAAAAACGATGTCCATCAACCATGTCCATATGTCGTATCCTAGACTGATCTCAAGGCTTATTAAAACTAAGGGTGTGTGCTTGAAAAAGGAGAAAGAATAGAAGGTGAAGGACAAGGAGAAGAAGATTATCAACCCACTCTACATGCAACACTACAACATTGTAAGGAGCATGATGGGTGGGTGGATTTTTTCTTACCAACACATGGAGTTGCAACATTTCCATCTTTGTGCATATCCATTTTATATGATGTTGTGTTTTGTTTAAAGTTTCATTTATGGGTGTACACGTTTTAAAGTCAAACATTTTCAAAAATTTTGTTTTTCAAATTTTCATCAGTTTTTCGAATTTGGAGGAGGGGGGGAACATGGGACTAATTTTGGGTACTTTAGGCTCCAAAATTTTCCCCCTATCTTCCAATAGATGCCCGCCTTAATTTTAGGTTGCAGCTAAAAAAATTGGGCGCGTGAGGAATGATGAGAAGGGAAAGACTCAATCCTATTAACTCTGATTTAAAATGTACTTTGTGCAGCAATACATGCTGATGTGGCAAGATATTATCTCCACCATTTCATCTTCTCTCTCTTCAATATGGAGCCCATTTTCTATTGCTTTTAGGGTTTTTTTAGTCATAATTTTATGTAGAAAATTTAGGGGTTTTAAGAGTTTTTTTAGTCAGAATTTTCTATTGCTTTTAGGGATTTTTTTAGTCAAAATTTCATCTTCTCTCTCTTTAATATGGGGCCCATTTTTTATTGCTTTTAGGGGTTTTTTGTCAGAATTTTATATAGTAAATTTGAGGTGAATAGTATAAAGTTTCAACTTAAAAAAAACCGAAGTTAGTATAACTATTAGCATGTTGACTGAAATTTTTTTTTGAAAAGTTATTGCCCCTCGTAATTTTATTCTCCTGTTACCGTTTCTCTTATCCGGTGGCTACCAAGTACCACCAATCATCTCCATTGAATCCCATATAGGTTTTACAAATACAAATTATAAAAACATTTAAATTAATAGTAAAAATATATATAGGTTTTTTTTTCCCTAAGAACTTATGTTGAATTGTTGCATAATTAGTATATTTAATGAAATATAGTACGAAATCCAATTTTAAAATTAAAAAATATTTAAAATAGAATAAAATGAAATTCTAAATATTAAAATATTTTAGAATAATGAATTTGGAAATGATATTCATTCTATTTCAAACCCACTCACTTATTATACTCCATTATGAGTTGATAGAATCTTCTAATTGTTTATGAATTAGATTAGAATTTTTTTTTTCTATCAAATGAAAAAATTGAATCGATTCTATCATTTGAATTGCTTTAAATCTAAAATATAGCAATAATGCAAAACAAAATTAAAAAAAAAAACTCACAAACTAATTAAATTCTTTGATTTTACTTGCTTGGGGAATTTAACACCAGGATTCCTTAGGCCACTAACCCATCTGAAATCAGTGAAACACATATTAGAAAGCTTTTAAATATATGGAAAAATTACAAAAAAAATTGACTAAGTTAAATAATTAAAAAAAAAGACTGTTTTATTTTGGTATTTTAATTTTATTAAAATAATATTATTATTTTTTTACATAGTTGTAAACTCATGCACTTGATATGAATAGGGAAACTCGAATTAAACCTGCTAAGACTTGGGAGCAAAGAAACTACCACCTTTTCTGGACCCAACCACTAATTTGTCCCTCGAAAATAATACTTTCTTTTATGTTAATTTTTTGACTAATTACCTAATTAATTTTACTAAACTTATGGGGTCATTAATTATTTTTGAAGTATTTCTAATTTCTTTTCTTTATAAGTCTCAAATTCATTTTCTAACTCATCTATCAAATGAATATGAAAAGTTTTTGAGTATTCTGAAAAAAATTTCTAATACTTCCAAAATAAACAATAACACATAAGTAAATTAATTAACATACAAGCTCTTCAATTCTGGAAAGCTGAAAATCTCTTCTGGAAGTTGTCCTTCAAAATTATTTCCGACAAGCTGCCTGATAAGTTGATAAATGTACAAAAAATGTTTAGTTCTTGAAAACCAAAATTACATTCTTTGAATTTAATAAATTTCATGAACTACTAAAAGCTTACAGTTCTTCTAGGAGGTTCCACTTTCCAATATATTGAGGTACGGATTCAGATAAATTGTTTCCGCTTATATCACTGTATTGAATTCGACACCCAGAAATTTGTTTATAATAGTAATAAAATATTTGAAATAATAGAAAAGAAAATCAGACGACTTACAACTGTCTGAGCTGAGTAAATTGGGAATATGTTGGTGGAATGCTCCCTGTCAAATAGTTAGACCCCAAATTCCTATAATCATATAAATTTTATTATCAAACAATTATAATAAAATCAAAGTTATTATATAAATTATTAGCAATGGCTATTAGCTATCAATTAATTACTACTAGCTATCAGCAATTATTATCAATTATCAATTTGTATTATCAGCAATTATTATCAATTATCAATTTGTATTACCAGTTAAATTAAACCAACCCTTAACACTAAAATTAAAAAAAGGTTATTATATAAAACCATTTTTAGTTAACACCATCCGGAAAAAAAATTTTTTTTCACTTGACACTAAAATAATATCCTTTAATTAAAACACTAAAAACTATCTAATTACTAAACTTCGTCTTAATTTATGACTCTTGCTATCCAGATACGTTTGGAAAAAATATAGCGGTTGGGGGTAAGTAAGAAATGGAAGTTCAACTTTCCAGAAAGTAGTTAAGTTCCCAGGAAGTTGAGCGTCTATTTGAACAATTTTCGAGAATTAGGGAACTCAACTTTTCACACATGGGAAGTAACTTCCCTCTCAAACCCAAGGAAGTGCAGTTCCTTGGTTATATGTATGGATAATTTCTATTTTATCCTTATTTTTATATTTAAAAAATTTATTATAGAGATATTTAGGGTATTTTAATATTATATTTTATTAAATAATTAAACTTCCAAGAAATTCACAAAACAAACCAAACAACATTTATCATGTACTTCTTGGGAAATATAATTCCTGTAATTGAACTTTCCAGAATCCCAAGAAATAGGGTGAGACTCACGAAAGAACGCTCTTAGATAAAGATATAGAGATAGAGAAAGAGATAGATAAAGAACCAAGAGTCAGAGAGGTTCTTACTACATTAGATGAGAAGATACCTAAGACTTACACAGAAAAACCTAATACATAAGAGGCAAAACCTATTTGAACCAAATGATGTTAATAAAATATACATAACTTACATGTAGTATAGGATCTTCAGGTTTCCAAGTTCATAAGGGAGTGGACCGGTGAGTTCATTATCAGATAAATGCCTATTTTTTAAAAAACAAAAAAAAAATCTATGATAAAAATAGCTTAGTAAATATGCCAAGAAAGGAATACAAAGTGAGTAAAATAATTTCATATATACAATTCCTCAAGATATGTGAGGTTTCCCAATTCATTCGGAATTGATCCTGAAAACATGTTTATTCCAAGATTCCTGCAAAGACATGATGTAATAAAATTAAAAATATATACAATTGCATTAAGATAACAAAAAAAAAAACATACACTTTTCTTGAACCAATCCAATAAAAATAAATATGAAAGATATATATTTTTTTTAAACATAGATACTCATATCTCTAGCCTATACTAGAGGGAATTAGGGAAATGGATTGTAATAAGCCTCAAACCCAAGACCTTATTTCTAGGAAAGAAGTGTCTTACCACTAGGCTACCTTCTTGGGCTTAATATGAAAGATACTTATATGATTAAAAAGTAGTTAAAATATATAATATTAAAAAAATGTTTGAAAATTATTATTAAATATGAAAGATATATATTTTTATTAATTTATACTTTTCGAAATTATTAAAGTCACTTATAAAATTTAAATATTAACATGTTTAGAATAAATTAAAATAATATATTAGTTAAAAATTTTGAGTATTTATGAAAAATTAGGTTTTTCATGTATAAAAAGAATGGAGGAGGCGAGTAAATAAGTTGCTTTGAAGGGGCACTTACAAATAGCGCAGTGGCAAACTACCAAGTGATGGAGGTATGTCTTGATTGAAGAAATTAATACTTAAGTCGCTGTAGTTACAATGACAAATCAATTAAAATCTGATTTTAATCATATAAATGAAAATTAAATTCAACAATTATCTTTTTTTTTTAGCAAAAAAAAAAAAACCCTCAAAATAGGCATTAATTGGTAGGAATTTACTTACAGATATATCAAATTTTTCAGGCTGATTATTGTGGTTATTGGACCCTCCAAGTAATTAAATGAAAGATCCCTAATTTATGCGCAAAACTTAGTAAAATTACACAATCAAGTTAAAATGTAATAATTATTTAATATAATTATAAATAAACAATATTTACAAATATTGAAGACTGGTTAAATTCCCAAAATTTTATAGTAGAGAACCCAATAGACCATTACTATAAAGTCTCCTAAAAAAAACAGGGCATGTATTTCAAAATAATACAGAGATACAGAGCAAAGTAAAATAAAATATTAAAAAGTCTTAAGAAAAATTTAATTAAATTTCTATACAATTTGATTTTATATAATAAAAAATAATGATTATTTAAATGTTTAATTTGTAAGTAAACAATACTTACAGATTTTGGAGGCTAGTTAAATTTCCTAGGCTTCTCGGCAGGATCCCCCTCAATTTATTGGTAGAAAGCGAGCTGATTTTTTTTTTTTTTTTGAGAAGAAGAAGAAGAGAGAATATATTATCATATAAAATCAACACATTAAGATGGAGTGGCAACAGAACCACAAATATCATAAAACAAAACCCATGAGAAAGCAACACAAAATACTATTAGGAATGAATATAATCCATCAAATCAAATTAATAATAAAGAAACGGAAGAGATTATGTATACAGATTTTGTAAGTGATGAAGCCCACTTATCGCATCATCAATACTACCATACATAGGACCACTGTGCGACAAATCTCTGCCACAAAAAAGAAAAAATGCATGAATGGATTTAAGAGTAATAAGAAAAAATGGTATAATAAAAGTATAACACGATATGAAATATACATACATTTGAGTTATATGGCAAATGTTTTTGCCTTGGTTGTCCTTAAAACTACAGTTACATCTTATTCTGGCATCAGACTCCAGGTTACTGCTGTTTTTACAGTGTGAAGTAGAGATTTCATATGGAGGAAAATAATTCAAACTGTATAGGAATCTTTTAAGAGCATCGTCTGTCAAATGTTTCAAAAATACAGTTAAATGTAAAAAAGGAAATAATATATATTATTGAAATATTTGAATCCATTTAAAACAAATGAATTCTATGAATTTGCAAATTGCAAATGATTTGTGAAATTCTAAAAAGGGACCAAAATGAATAGAGAAATTTACACTCGTGGCAAGGAAGTGTAGTTTCATTTTCATCACAATTTGGGCTTTCAGAACTCGGAGGAGTAGTGTAAGCTCCATAAACAAGTAGCCAGTGGAGAAGGAAAGTAAGGATTAGAATAAGCTTAGCCATGGTGGTTTGCTACTTATTTTTTCTTTGAGAAACAAAATCTAATGTTTTATTCGGGAGGAGGGGTGTACGTGTAAAATAACAAAAATTCTTCTTGTTCATGCTTAAATGTCCATATTGTCCAACAGTAAGATTCCCTCAACAGTAAGATTCCCTTAGAAAATCTTCTAAAATATAATATCACACAGGGCAAGGCCACAATTTTCGAATTCGAAGTTCGAGAATTGCATGATTTTGTTTTTCCCTTTTTTTTTTTTCGATACAAGATGATAGATTGTTTGTATTGAGATTCGAAATTAATTTCAGGATGTGGCGGTTTACAGAATTTGATTTTGAATTATAAATTTCACCTGACTACAAATTCAACGGTTTCAGTTATTTTATATTTAATTTATAATATAGAGTTAAATTTTGTGAACCGTCATATTTTAAAATTAATTTTGGACTCAGTACAAACTATCTGTCGTGCCGTATCGAACAAAAAAAAAAAGCCAAATTTATAAGCCTCTCGACGTCGAGAGGCTTATCTTTACCGTATCAGAATGGAACACGATACCAACGAGTTGTATTGGATAAGTTTTCATGACTTTACTTTATACTACTTTAATTAATGAGGAGAAAGGATATGTTAAAAAAAAAAAAAAATGGAGGAGAAAGGATAAGGGATCAAAGCAACACGCATGTCACGAGGAGGAAAAGCAAATTTTCAAAAAAGTAAAAAGAAACCCAACATCACAAATATAAATTATAAAAATGGTATTTAAAGGCTTTTTAATATATTAATTGTAGTAAGTAATAAAGGAATTTGATTTGATATAAAGGAGAAATAGAATCTTTATTTTAAATATTAAAACAATTAATTATTTTTTATTTAAAATTAAAGTAGGCCGCATGTAAAAAATTTATTAATTTTTAAATGTGTCTTCAAATGTGCTCTAGGACATTTTAGTGTCCATCAAAATCAAATTGTCTATTAAGTAGGCTAATAATATTTTTTGCACCGTAAACTATCAAACATTTTGACTTCTAATCCTGAATAAAATAGTTGTATCTTTTATTCAATAAACTATTAAAAATCATCTCTTTCGCACCTTCCGTTCACTAGTTAACTGGAAAATATTGTGTAAATATACGGTAGGTGTTTGAAGCTGTTTTCTCACTAGCAAAACGATATTGTTTTGACGCTAAGCAATGGATTATAGGCTATTTGATGATAAAGTTATGATTTTAATGTGTATTTGCAGCATAAATTAACTTAAGAGACTAAAATGAAAATTTGATAGGAATTATCTTTTTGTCTTGCGTGAACCAGAGAAACAGATTCTCTGAGCGCCGCCTTCATTCAAATCGTGGATCTAGGTAGCCAACTAGCTAGAAATTGGAATTTAAATGCCGGAAATATATCTGTGATGTCGAAAATTGTTGTTGTCATCATCATCAATGACTCGGTGGAGTAAATCCTTTTGGAACTCAATTTGTTGGTTATGGGGAATCTTTTGGGCTATTGAAGTTTTCATACATAGAATGAACAGAGTTTAGAAGAGATTAATTGGAGAGAAAATCTATAATTTCTTATGTATCTTGTATCATTTACAAATGTATATATATAGCTGTACAGTGGGTTACCATGCTATTGTTTGTATCCTATTCTATCTAATTAT
>CATIWJ010496135.1:0-15037 GCA_949640765.1 Croton laevigatus | reverse complement strand
TTTTTTGGGCTTGCTTTTAGATTAATTGCTTGTAAAATTTTATCTTCCAATCATAATACTTCATTTTTAATTTATAATAGAAAAATTTCACGGTTCAATATGAAAATTTGAAGTATTATAATCTTATTAACAATATAACTTAAATAAAAAAAATACCGGAAATATCATAAATTTAAATCATAGAAAATATTAAGACAAAAAAAGTGTAACTTCAAAATCCAAAATATCGATGTTTATTATCTCAATCTTTATGAAGTATACGAACTGGTATAGATTGAAATATTTGTGCTTAAATTTGTTCGAAAAGAGTTGTGATTTTCTTTGTATTAGATGGATTTTTATTTATGAAATGGGTAAGCGAGCCAACGTTTTTTTAAACATGCAAATGTCTTTCTATTAATAATTTATGTACGAAAATATAAATACTGTTTATGTACTTGTTTGTATCCTCACTTTCTAAAACCCATGCTCGATCCCCCAAAGCATCAAAAATATCAAAGTACCAACTGACTAATTTTTTATTGTCTCTGAGCGAATCTGAAAATTCTTGAATTAGAAAGAAGTCATTACGCAAACTTTCTTGGAGAATGATTTTCTGAACTATCCGATTGAAAGTAACAATATAAGAAACAAATTTATCAAAATTGATCATCTTGCCTGAACTCGTTTGAAGAATAAGTTTATTCAATTTTTTCTCATGGAATATTTTGGGTGTATCTTCCTTCCTTTTTTTTTTTTTCCAATTTCAGTGAGATTTAAATGAATAAAAGAATACACTTTTCATTGATCATACTAAGTTATTTATAGGTACACTTTTATAAAATTTCCTTAATAATACGGGTGTTTCTATTTAGTTAATAAGTTATTTTAATTTCAAAAATAAAATATGAAAATCAACTTGCATATTTAGTTAATAAGTTATTTTAATTTCAAAAATAAAATATGAAAATCAACTTGCATTTTTTGTATGAATGCTTTTACGGTTAGTTTAAGGAATTGAAAATATTTAGAGCAAGGCTACATCTTTCGCCTCTCGAATTCGAGATATACAGAAACACGTTAACATGATTTAAAACACGTTACGTGTTTTAAATCACGTTAACGTATTTCTGTATATCTCGAATTCGAGAGGCGAGAGGAAAAGCATTATTCAAATATTTAAATATATGTCAAATCTTTCCATAACTAAATGAAATAATAAATATAAAATATTAGATTTTAGAAAATAAAAATATTTAATGAAAGCTAACTTTAAATAAATGTTTAACTACAATTTTCATGATATTACCTTTTTTAGAATTTTAGGTTTTCCTATTTATATATAATAGATTCCATTAAGTGATGTATATGCTATCATATAATGTGTAACTGGTTTTCTTTTAAATTAAGTTATGAAATAAAAAGAATTTTTTGAAATTATTATTCTCGTTCTTTTCGTATATTTATAGTTTTCAGAAGTCTCATTTGTAATCTCGGCATATGACCTCGAAATTTAACGAGACAGCCCTGAAATTATATGATATGACACACTTTATATTTTTTATTTTAAAAAATAGCACATATATTTTAAAATTAAAGAAATAACAATTTTTGCACTTTTAAGCTTATACCCTTATTGGTTTTTTTATTTTATTGTTATTTTAAAAAAAGAAAATTTAAAAAAAAAGTTTAGATTTCTGAAAAAAAGAAAAGTTCGAAGTCACATAAACTTAGGGATCTCCAATGCAACGGTTATTCACTTAACACATCAGAAAAATATAAAAAAAAGAAAAAACTTCTCCAATGTTATAGTATGTTTAGGATGTCAGGCTGACTTAGTTCATTTTCTATTTATAAACGGTCTTATAGACAATGTCTAAATTTATAGTGTAATATGATTAGTTCCATATTAAAATATAGTTATAAAAAATACAAACATACAAAATGGAAAGTGTTGCATGGAGATCTAATTTCTAAATTAAATGTCTATTTATAAATATTTATGCACAACACCTGTCACACTTTCCATTATATATCTAATTGAAAGTGTTATATTGGAAATGCTATTATCAGCTTCACTGATCGAGCTTCACATTTAGATTTGCAAGACATCAGCCATCTTTTGCAACCCCTTTCAGCTGCTCCACCGCCGCTTCAGATTGAGAAATGAAACAAAAATCGAGGCAATGATTGGTCTTGTTCTTGTTCTTTTTCTTCTTTAATAATAGAAAATGGAAGAACAATGTTGCTGATTTCCATAAGATTAACAAATGAAATGTAATCGTTTTCAGTGGCATTTGCTAGGAGTTTCGATTGACTCCGTCAAGACGCTTAAACTTTAACTCCATTTGCAACATGAAATGAAAATTTTTGGTCAATTTTACAACCAGTTTTGAAACGATGAAGAAAGCCAAACGATTTGCTTCTGTTTTCCATTTTTCTATTTTAGTTTTTTTTTTTCAATTTATTTCAGATTATCTTATTTTTAAATTGGTGCAAACTGGAGTTCATGAGTCTTTCATTTAAGTTTTTGGCTTCCATCGAACTTCGCGTGGTGGCTATGGTCTTCCTAAGGTTCAGATGAACTGCCTTTTCTTTATTTGCATGTATCATTATTCTCGCTAAGCATATCATAGGGCCTCTGTGATTTATAGGGAAGTTTGAATTTTAAAGCAATGACTCTCAACATACATAACTGCTGTCACCATGCCCACAGAAGCTATTAAAATTGTGCTTACAAATCATTCCAATGAATACTTGGTTAGGTGCATTACATGCCCATTCAGAGTCCATTTTAAAAATAGTAAACAGTTAAAAAAAGAATGCACCCATTGTATGCCTTTTTACTATGTTTTGTACCTTATGTAGAGCAACATCCATATTTCACTTTAGGGCTATAATATCCTTATGTATGGCTACATGAAGGTTACAACAACCATCTTAAATATTAACTTATTTTTCTAAATCTTCTTTATTTAATATTTCTTCTACTTGCATACTATTGTGAATGTTTGTTGAGTTAGTCATTGAAACTCAATAATTGTCTTAAGTTCGTTAATTTAACCTTTTGGAAGCCATTAGGATTCTACTTGCATTTACAGACCACATAAATATTAAACTTTTTCAAATGGACATAAATAGTGTCTTTCTAAATGGTTTTATTAAAGATGAGGCATATGTTGAACCACTCTTAGGTTTTGAACATTGCCAAATTCTCCAATCATGTTTTCAAACTTAAAAATGATTTTTATGGCCTTAAGTAAGCTTTTAGAGCTTTATTTATTAATTGAGTACTTTTTTCGAAAAATTTTTTGTAGGCAAGGTTGACAATACTCTCTTTTTTATGAAAATCTAATTATAACTTGCTTGTTATGTAAATTTATAAAGATATATCATATTTGGTATTACTAATATTTTTTTTTTCATTAAAACTTTTCTAACACCATGAAGAATGAATTTGAGATGGGTCTTATGGAAGAACTCAAATTCTTTCTTAATCTTCAAATCAAGAAAACCATGGATGATATTTTCATCAACCAAGAGAAGTAAACCAATAAATTTCTCATGAATAGGGGCAGAACTAAACTTTTAGAGCTTTATAATACATTGAGTACTTTTCTTTCAAAAAATGATTTTATAGGCATGGTTGACAATACTCTCTTTTTATAAAAATCTAATCATGACTTGTCTATTGTGCAAATTTATAAAGATGATATCATATTTGGTGTGAGTTTTTCTAACACTATGGACAATGAATTTGAGATGGGTCTTATACAAGAACTCAAATTCTTTCTTAATCTCTAAATCAAGTAAACCATTGATGATATTTTCATAAATCAAAAGAAGTAAACCAATAAATTTCTCATGAACAGGGGTAGAACTATGTGATAACCTTGAGCTACGGCTGCACCCCCAAACATTTTAAAGTAAAATTTTTATTAGTTGATAAATGACCCATAACACCACTTACTATAGTGGAAACTGTCTTGTTCAAAATCATTTACAGCCTGAATTCATATCTTGTCTTTGCAAATAGCTTTGTAATTTTTATTTTATCTATTTGTTAAGTTTTATTTGTTGGCATTTAAGCTTTATTTGTTGAAATTATAATTTTTATTTTATCTATTTCTTAAGCTTTTTTTGTAGCTGTTAAGCTTTGTTTGTTGAAATTATTTATTGGTTTGAACCCTAAAATTTTAAGTTCTAGTTCTGCATATACTTAAAGTTTAGTATATAAGGATGTAAGAGCGGCAAGACCTTAATGAGCACAATAATAAAGTTTGAAAAGAATGAATTAGGTATGACAATAAGTGAAATGCGCTATATAGGTATGATATAATCACTATTTTACTTAAGTACCTATAAATCCTATATAATGTATAATGTGTTTATGTTTATATGTTATATTTCAAACATGTTCTAAGAAATCACACTTGCACGTGGTAAAAAGAATTTTGAAATATCTTTGTGTCATATTACATTTAATTAGCACAATAATAAAGTTTGGAAAGAATGAATGGGGTATAACTATAAGTTCAATGCGTTATATAGGTATGATATGTTCACTTTTTTACTTAATTACCTCTAAACCCGATATAATGTATAGTGTGTATTTATGTGCTAGATTTCAAATATGTTCTAAGGAATCACACTTGTATGTTGCAAAAACGAATTTTGAAATATCTTTGCATCACATTACATTTAATGTTAATGCTTAATTTTTTACCCTAAAATACCGTCTGATGATGAAAACTACAAGTTCCGAGGTTTGAGCATAAGGATTATCTAATATTCCAAATTGACAGCTAACAAGCTTCTCTTTACACCTTTTTAATGTAAAATTTCAGTACCTAATTTCTTAAACCAATTTGCTAAGATTTTTAGAAAAAAATGATCTTCAGAGTCTATGCGGAAATGAGTGAACTCATCGTAATTCTTTTAATTAACAAATTCCTTCGTTGTTATCTGAGACATAGAATTGAGGGTCAAACAAGATTGTCTGTGAGGGTTCCCAAGTTTCATTGGAAAATGAAGTTCTCTATTCAATTGGTTGTGTCATCTTTAGAAAAGTTTACGAAAGGGTTTGTAGCACAAACCGGTTTCGCATGCATTTTTCATAATTTTCATAAAGTTTAGGGCATGCCATAAATGACAGCACTTAGTGTCGTGATGGCACTCAACAGTGTCGTGTTGACACTTTTTGATAGCCTTAGAGCGCACAAAAAGGGCAGTGCCATGGCAGTACTGAATAGTACCGTGGTGGCACTCTTGTCACCTTGAAAAATTATGCCATTTATAGTATTGACATGTGTCTAGGGTAAAAATCTCAAAAATTGCTATAAATAAGTTGTTTTCATATTGCAAAAAAGGTTTTTTTTAGGTCTTTTTGTGAAATTTAGAATATTTCCCTACATCATATTGATTAGCCTTCTTTCTAAAATAAGATTTAGGGTTCAAAAAGGTATCTTAAGGGTTTTTAATTGATTTTAAGTGAGATTGATGAGTTTGGTGAGAGAAACACTAAGATTCAAGAGATCTACAATTGTCAATAAGGTTTCTGTTTGAATCACTATTATATATCTTAGTTGTAAGTGGATTTTGGGTATTTCTTAGAGTTTAAATCAAACTCATATGGTGAAAACTTGAAAAAAGCTTGGAGAAGGCTTGTTTAGCGTGGATCTAAGCTTAGTATTGCATCGGAGATCCATTTGAGGGCTATGTAATTTCTTCAAATCTTTTTCTTTCTTTTTCCTTTGCATTTTGGGCATTTTTGGGGACATCTTAAAGAGTTTAAGCTTCTAATCTCAAATCTCTCTTAAAAGGGATAAGAGGCTTCATTAGAAAAGTATCATCCATGTTTTTTAGAGTGCCATACGACAGTCTAGATACTATGGAGGCACTTCTCTCAAGAATCCTTAAGGTCCTTTTTAACATTTTAATGCTTTTGTAGCTTTACCACTGCTGCCAGAATAAAGATCTACGGTGTGGCGACATTACTCTTCATTTCAGCAACTATTTTTCATCTTAAAATGTGATTTTTGTCTTTTTAAGCCTTCAAGTAAATTACTTGATAATAAAATAAATTTTTGTGATACACAATGAACAAAGTCTAAAGGCTTAGAGGCCTAGATCTTAAGTGTTCTCCTTAGATTTGTTTATTCTTATTTAGAATTTTGCATAGATTTGATGAATGTATCATTTAGAATGAATATTCGGGGTTTTATTAATTGTTAATTAATAAATAATTATTTATGGATGGATATTGATATGTTATAATATATGGATGAACGTGATGTATGAATGAATAGAAAGATGTATGTGTAGATGCATAAATTTAAGGGTTATGGAGGATATATGTATGGTTATATATGATTAGAGGTATGCTAGGAAGATTGGCATGGATTAGGTGGATAGTTGGAAAATTTTAGGGTTATTTTGAAAGGGTAAAATGTATTTAGGGATAATTTTTTAATTTTCCTCCACAGTGAGGAGGAAGATTTATTTGTTTTAATGCCCTAATTAATCATTTTGATAGGTGAATGGATGCATAGTTTAATAATTAAATGGATGCTTAAATGTTGCAATTAATATTTTTCCAAATAGTGTTACGGTTCGTTTAACCTAAACAAAATTAGTAAACTTAGAAAGGTTATTGCTTTAGGTGAGTTTGGTAAATTCGAGTGTTGTTTAGGTGCAGAATCTAAATGGCGTAACTTATTCCCTTACCTTAGAATTTTATGTTCAAAACCAAAGCTTTATAACTTAAAACGGAGTCAATTAAATATTTTTTAAAGAAATTAAAAATTATTTCCGTAATGGGTGATGACTCTAAAATCGTTTTCTAAGATCAATTAGTTCAGCAATATGCTCAATCAAAATATTTTACTACTATTTTAATAAAATCAAAAGAAAATATGTGAAAGCTTAGATTTCGATTAGTCCTGATTTGTGCCAGACGAATGTTTTAAATAGGAAATCTAAGATGGCAAAAGACTGAAAACCCTCTTCTAATAGGACTCTTTGGACTCCATGAATCTTGGAGCCCAAGCATCCTCTGAGTTTTAAAGTTCGACAGCCCAAGCCAAAGGGGATGCTGTAGCCTGGTTAGAGGGTTAAGGTCTGTAAAGCGACCTCTTCTTCTCCCAAGGAAAGGGTGACCTTTCCCTTCGCAGGGCCTCATATTTAAAGGAGCCTTATAGATGTTCCCCCTTCAGTCCAAATCATTTCATGTCTTGGTTCATCTAGCAAGAGGTCATCACGTGCAATCTAAGTCACGATCTCACTCTTCATGGCTGAAGCATTTTGGTAAGGACAATGTTTGCCCTAGTTCTAGAACTTTCTGATGAAGCGAGGCTTTCATACCCCTGGTCAACTACTCTTTTACCCTTCATCTATTAGACAAATCACTAAGGGCACGCTAGTAATTAAGAATCTAAATTGTACTTGGATTTTTGCCCTCCTTTCCGATCATAAAAAAAGGGGAAGGTTATTTTCACTTTTCACTTATTCTATCAGTATTTAAACTGTTCATTCTCGACAGGCTTTACTAGCTTCTTACTTTCGCCAACAAGGTACCTTTCTTTTTCTTTAACTTTTTATTGTCCTTTCTAGTTTCTAGGTTAAAAAGCAAGGGATTAGGGGTTAACAATCATTTATTTTATGAGGGGTCATTAATCTTAATGCGACCTCCCCTTTCATCAAATAGTGACCACATAGGTACTAAGGGTGAAGAAGGGCATAGACTTAGATCTTGGGGTCGTTTGAGAGCGGCCTACCTACTATCCCTCTTATCCTCCATGAGGTTGCTAGAACGTTATGAAGTTGTAATTCATTGACCAGAAAGGAATTGATGATAAGGTCACCCCAAGGCTTACTGTGGAAATACATATTCCTTTGCTTTCTCCGACAAGGTCCTCTAAAGAGGAAGATGAAGATCCCATTTCTAGTACATTTAAAAAGAAGATACATAAGGGCAGTGAATGATATGACTGGGATGCTATTGCTTTTAGTGTCGAGGACATGATAGCCCTAGGAAACTTTAATAGGTTCCTACAATATCAGTATGGGGATAATACATCCCTACTGTACCTCCAAATGTGTTGTTATATAGTGAAAGAGATGGTGTTCCCTACAAACTTTTGTTATATAGTGAAAGAGATGGAGTTCCCTACAGACTTAACTTGATTGAGGAAGATGTACACTTCCACTATGGTAGGCCATGCAATATAGGGGACTATGATGGTAATCCTTCAATCTTTCCAAAAGGCGACCTTTATTTATGCTTATTGATTAACTGTCCATTTGAAGTGAAGTTACTACTGATGTTGAGGTCGTTGACTAAAAAGGAATTGATGATAAAGTCACCCCAAGACTTATTGTAGAAATACATATTCCTTCGCCTTCTCCGACAAGGTCCTCCAAAGAGGAAGATGAAGATCCCACACCTATTATATTTAAAAAGAAAATAAAGAAGGGCGGTAAATGGTATGATTGGGATGCTATTGCTTTTAGTGCTGAGGACATGATAGCCCCAGAAAACTTTAATGGGTTCCTACAATATCAGTATGGGGATAATGCATCCCTACTATACCTTTAAGTGCATCATTATATAGCGAGAGAGATGGAGTTCCAGACAGACTTAACTCGACTAAGGAAGATGTACTCTTCCACTATGGTAGGCCATGCAACGTAGGGGACTGTAATGGTAATCCTTCAAGGAAGATGTACTCTTCCACTCCTTTTTGAAAAGCGACCTTTATTTATACTTATTGACCTCAAGCACGTATGTATCAATGATTGTTGTTGCATTGTAATAGAGCATGGTAGGGATCCTTGGTCTTGAATAATGTGTTTGAGATTAAGGAGAGAGAATAAAGGCTAAGGCATAGAGCTGGAAAGAGTTTTGGCAGAGAAAGCCAAGTTTGAGGAGGAGTTGATCCTTCAAGGTGAGAAGGTTATCTTGGATGAGAAGAAGTGGATAGGGATGATAAAAGAGTAGCACTCTACTAAAGTAGAGTTGCATAAAGCTTAATTGGAGATAAGAGACTAGAAAATAAGTACTTGTTAAAAAGGAGAAAAGTACACAAGGTAAAGAGAGCTATGAAGAGTGCCCAAAAAGGCCAAAAGAAACTAAAATCAAAAGTTAAAGGTCTCCAAAAAATGTGTGAGGAAGAATCTCTATTATAGAAAGATAGTTGGAAAAATCTCAAGATGAGGTCACCTCTCTTAAAGAGCAGGTAAAGGAGGCGAGTCACGTGATGAGCAACTTGGTATATGAGTTTCATCAACAAGTCTACGAGAAAGCCATGAACCGTTTGATAACCCACCAACTAGAGGACCTCTCATTTATCTTAGCAATGAAACCTCCTTCTTTCTCATGAGTAGACCCTGAGGTCACTACTTCAACTAATGGAAGCAAATCGAGTGATGGGGAAAGTAGAAAGATTCGCGAGGATAAACAGTAAATGATTCTGATGATTAGGAAGATGTGAATCCTCCTCTCCTTCTGCTAAAGAATAAGTTATATGTATATTCCTCCTCCCTTTCTGCTGAAGATGTGAATCCTCCTCCCTTCATGAGCAGACACTGAGGTCGCTACTTTAACTAATGGAAGCAAATCGAGTGATGTGGAAAGTGAGAAGATTCATGAGGATAATGTAGTAGATGATTCTGATGATTTGGAAGATATGAATCCTCCTCTTCTTCTATTAAAGAATAAGTTATCTTTATAATCCTTAGAAAACTTTCAATAGTGAAAGCGGGATTTTTTGGGCAAAATCTCTTTATACTTATCTATTGAATTTTGTATATATAGCTATGTGAATATTACCTTAGGAAGCCCTTAGGGCGACCTTAAGGCTATATTAAAAAATTGTAAATTTATATTTTGAAGTATATTAAAATAATTTATTTTTAAATTATTATAATAAGATATTTGTATTTTTATGTGATAGAGGTCGCCCTTTGCAACTTTAAGAGACCTTTGTACTTTGTATGATTTCCTAGTGAACATAAAATATAACTATGAAAAAGTTTTGATTGAACCCTAACAGGAGAAAAAGTTGATCCATGATAAGGATCTTGAGGTTGTTTTATTTTCATATATGTGTCTATATTCCCTATTCATGCTTAGAAAATTTCAATAGATTGACTATTTTTGTAACATCCTTTAATCTGACTATGTCTAGCCGAATTAAATTGTGCCACATTACATATTACATGGTATACATATCATATTTACTACAAAATATGGGTACAATTTTTTTTTCCTTTCTATTCTAGCTTTACTTGTGCTGACTTTAACTTCACAGTATATGCCAGTCTATGTTCTTGTTCTGGTGGTACTCCAATGTTCCAACTTCTATACTTCTTTCGGAGACCTACAAGTTCAGAATAAACCAAACTTGCTGAGCTATTACGCTCAGTAGATACTTTAATTAATGAAAAGCGTAAATAAATTAAATGCACATGCATAAATTAAAAACATAATTTAAATATTAAATAACTCTTAATAAAATATTCATCAAATAAAAATTGCTCTTTAAAATAAATTAAATTGCCTTATTTAAAATCTTATTTGGTTTGCTTGGTTAGCTCTACCAGATATTCAGACGAATATATATATTTTTTTTCACTAATTAGTTATGTTACAAACTGGCTACATTGTTTCTTTCACCAAATGGCGGACACCAAATGGCTACTTTGCTCACACATTGTTTCTTTCACCAAATGGCTACTTTTATCCGTCGTCACCGCAATCAATCACAACGGCTGTCGCCGTAACAAATCAATGGCCATATATCAAATTTTCAGGATATGATCGATTATTCCCTACATTGATTCAGTTTAACTAAATCCTAGTAGAGCTTAAAACATTTTTCTCATAATTTTTTATTTTCTGATTCATACTTGCTTTTCTTATCAAAATTTATAATTTTTGGAATTTATTCCAAATCAATTTCTTTCATCAATATATTCATACTTATTTTTTACTTCAAAATCATATTTTTTTTTTCAATAACATATTTATTTCAAAATCATAAATCTCTATTCATTTTAAAACTTATTCATAAAATTATTTTCTAAGTTATTTTAGGTACTTTGATTTTCTCCAAAATAAACTTAGATACTTTTTTTTAAAAAAAAAATATTTGCTCTTAATTTTATTTATTACTTTTAGTGATATTTGTAAATAACTTCATTTTAATAAAAATATCTAGGTGATAATTTATAAGTATTTTGTTTGAAAACTATTTTATATATACTTATATACTTATATTTACTTTTATTTATTTTTATAATAATCATTATTAATAAATTATAACTTTTAATAAAAATAATAGCAAGTACTTAGTTTTTGTAAAAATATTTATGATTTGAATAAATATTAACTTTAGTATAATATTATAATAATAAAACAATTAATAATTATTTTTTCCAATCAAAAGTATTTAATAGTATTTTTCTCAAAATAGTTTCCTAAAATAAATGGAACTTTTAAAATAACTTTAATTAAAATATTTGTATTTTTCTTTTAAAATCACTTGTTTTAGTAAAAATACTACTATTATTAATAATAAAAATATTTAAGTAATTATTTGTAGTTACTTATTTAAAACTCAATTTAAATGTTATTACTTATATATATACTTTCAAATATTTTTCCTTCAAATAATAATAATAATAATAATAATAATGATAATAATATGTAATAAATCATTTTTCTTTCCTAGTAAATATTTAGAATCTTTGATTTTCAATATTAATATTTTTACCGAAATCACTTGGTTGGTTTTGGTTTATTCAATAAAAATCTCATTTAGTTATTCAATTTCAACATATTTAACTTCATGAATTCAACCACAATTAAATCACAACAATTATTTTACCAAATCAATTCAAACAATTATTTAATGTAAAACATTAATGACATACAGAAAATAAAATGGAGCTTTTCGCAGTTAAAGTATAAAACCTCAGTCTCCTTAAATTTTCGGGTCCTTATTCTTTATGTCCTCGGACTGTCTTTTATCCTATTATTGTCCACATCCAAAGTCATAAGTATTTGTCCAAGGATTTGTCCATCTAATAATCTAATTGTCATATATAAATTTTAATTTGGAACTCTTTTAAATTTAGTTGTCCAATTATTAAATAATTAGATCCTTAATATATTTTTCCTTAATTAAAAGTCCAATTATTAATTTCTTGTCCAAAAATAAATTTTAAGTTAACACTTTATTTATTTAACCAAAGTATAATTCTATTAACCAATTATTAAATTTAATTTTAGTAATAAGTCTATTTAATAAATTAATTCTAAATAATTTAATCTCTAAATTTTTTTTATCTTTAAATATTTTTATATCAAAATTAAATCTATTTAATACTTCAACAACATTTTTATAGTCAATTATAATGTTTTTATAATTTAATTAGGCCTTAAAAATATTAAAGTATCAAAATCAAATCAAATTTATTAATTTATTAAGCTGTTGGGTGAAATTAAAAAGATAAAATGAGTTTAGGGGTCAATTACCAAGAGAAAAACAGGCGAAAGGACTTGATTGAAAAGAGAAGGAAACTTTTGTGGTCGAAAATGAAAGGCGCCAGAAAATTGAGACACTGGAACGGATATTTGCCTCCAAAACGCAGCCAGAAGTTGCCATTTTAGCCTCCTTCACCCGAACTTCTGGTTTTCAGGTCACATGCGGGTCGTGCGATCCATTTTGGATCTGACGATTAACGCTACTTCCGGCAACTACGACTGCTAGGATGACCACTGATCGACTGTTCTTGACCTCGTCGGTCGTTCTATGGCATCCAATCCGCCAGACAGTGACTGAGATCAAAGATAACAGAAGTTAAAATTTTCGACCTACCCGACTGGAAATGAGATTTCCGGCGGTGGGTCGGCCTTTTTCTTGCATCAAACAGGTTCTAATCAACCTCTAAGATGACTTCTACCCTTATTTTCTAATTTTAATAGAGGAATTGGGATTTCACTATATATTTTTTTCTCTGCTAAAAAATGAAAGAAAATGAAAATTTTCAGAATCTCTCTATCTCATTTCTGCCTTCCTCCTCTAATATAATACCTCTTCTATAATTCAATCCAACAACAATAATCAGAGTGGGGTTCAATGTTGTTTGTTTGTTTTCAATCATCAACAAAACGTCATTTCTTCTTTTCTTTCAACTTTCAACTCACGTTCTACTTTTCCTTTCTTCTTTTCCTTTTTCTTTTTTTTTAAATTTAATTAATTTATTATTATTTTATTAAAAATATCATTTAATGAAAATTACTATTTTATCCTCTACTATTTAATTAATTTACGTCAATTAATTGACCGAATTACCCTCGACTATTTCTCTAATTACATAAGATTTTACTAAGGTAAATTTCAGTCTATAATTTTACCGTATTTTACCGATGCTGGTAAAAATAAAAAATCACACTTATAACAAAACCTATTAAAAATTATACTCAAATTGCTCGTCTCGGAGTTTAGATTCTAAATTTTGATTTTTTTGAAACCTAATTCCGCACCTAAAATTTTTCTAGAGTCAAATGACCAAAATGCCCTCATAAATTTTATTGTCAAATTAGTCCTTTTAATTTAAAATCAATATTTAAAAATTAGAGTGTTACAATTTTTATTGTTAAATGGTGGCCCTAGTCCTTGACAAGTAGATAATTGTTGTCAGGGAACTCCTTTGGCCTAAGCACATGAGGAATAGGTACCAGCATGTGAGGCATTGCTATGTGGCATGAGCATATAAGGAACAGGTCGCTTATTCAAAGCATTGAATCTTTGAGCCCAAGCATATGAAGAGCAGGCTCCAATATGCGAGGCATTAAATCTTTGAGCCCAAGCATATGGGAACAGGTCGCGTATGTAAGGTATTATTAGAATATGGCCTAAGCACATGTTGAATCTTTAAGCACAAGCACATAAGGAGTAAGCTCCAGCATACGAGGCGTTGAATCGTCAAGTCCAAGCATATGGGAATAGGTCACGCATGTGAGACATTATTATGATATGACCTAAGAACGTAAGGAATAGGTCGCTTATGCAAGACATTAAATCTTTGAGCCCAAGCACACGAGCAGCAACCTTCAGTATGCGAGGCATTGAATCTTCGAGCCAAAGCACATAAGAATAGGTCATGTATATGAGTCGTTGTGATAATATGGCCTAAGCACATAAGAAACAGATCACTTATGCGAGGCATTGAATCTTTAAGCCCAAGTACATGAAGAGCTGGCTCCAGCATACGAGGTATTGAATCTTTGAGCCCAACCACATGGGAACAGGTCGTGAGGCATTGAAATTTTTTGTTATGAAAGAAATTATCATTGTTAAAATTGAGATAAGAGACAAAATCGATCATATGGTATATTATCAAAATCATGGGAACTTTTAAAATTCAAATTTACAAGATATGTATCACCAAAGTAGAAGTTGCGTAGTTTTTTTTAGGAGATCTGCATTCCAAGTTCTTAGGACCATAGTGCCATTTTCCATTTCTAATATGAAGGTAGTAAGGCTTATTTTGGTTATAACTTTACAGGGGCCTTCCTAGTTAGGATTTAGTTTTCCTCCACTTGAGTTGCCTATTGCGTAATCAGCTTTTCTCCATAACCAGTCTCTTTCCTTAATGTGTTGACCCTTTGGTTGTGCTATCTAGCCAATTTCTACTGGTAGGTTATTATTTTTACTTGCACATCATCCCTACTTTCTTCAGCCAGGTTTAAAACCACCCTTATGTTTTTTTTTTATTTTCTTCTAGATTGACATTTGCTACCTGGTAGCTTGATAGTTTTGTCTCTATTGGGAGGATTACTTCACACCCGTAGACTAAGGAGAAAGGGGGTCTCTCTAATTGCCTTTCTTGGGGTGGTGCGATAAGACCACAGTATGCTCCCCAATTGATCTACCTAATTCCTCTTTCCTCAGTTAGTCTCTTTTTAGTTCCTACATGATTACTTCATTTGTTATCTCAGTCTAACCATTAGACTGAGGGCTTGTTACTAAAGCAAAATATGGAGTGTTAT
>CATIWJ010496041.1:0-10070 GCA_949640765.1 Croton laevigatus | reverse complement strand
ATGCCAAGGCATAGTCTAGCAGTAAATGCATCAAAATCCCAATACCAAACAAAATAAATGGTAGAAGCCTAGTCAATCTTCATACGGAAAACCTGGAATCGGTTGGTGGGGATTCGATATGAAACAGATGGTTAAACTTCTTTTTGATGATCTTTCCGAAAACAAATGTTTTTTGGAGCAAGTACTTGCAAATTTTATGAAAGGGTACATATATGGGAAAATAAGTGAGAGCAAAGACAGCAACGGGGATAGAAGAAAGTGTGTAGAGGACAATTTTGGTCCAATTTTCTTTTTTGTTTATCATAAGGACGATAGTTGCTGCAAATGCTACCATCATTAGAACCACTGAAAGGAATAGAAATGCGAAGCCAATGTTGAGTTTATTCGGAAGAGAATGTCTGAAGTCCGAAAATCGATATGAGGATGAAAGGATAGAGAGAAATGTTACTACAGAAGTTAAAGCAAACGTAAGAGATAATGAATCTCCGATAGTGAACACGACGAAGTATGGACTATAAAGGAGGATGGGAACACCTTTGTCATCTAAACCTCCAGGAACCGTATAAGCTGCAGCAAATGCCACTGTTGCGAACAGAACAGCAACCACAGAGCAACCTTCTGCTGTTCTTTTCATCCATTCTTGTGCTAAATTTCGAAGTTCAGAATTTGCAATATTGAAATTTTCTTCTGCTGTCAGACCCATACCGTTCTGATGATGTATTAAGTAGTCCGGAGTAATTCTTTTCACGCGCTGCAAAATAATACTGATAAGAAGCTTCTGCAATGACTTAATTTAAAGCATTTAGCAAAACTAGTTTAAGTAGCACTTATCTTTTAAGCAGTTAACTATTTGACTATTTACCGACTGTTTGAACAGCTATTCATAAAATAATAAAACCTAAATGTTAGCAAGGGTTTTATTTTCTCGAGTAACTCTTCAAAAAACATTAAGTTAAATGTAAAAATGTTTTAATTTCTACCGGCAACACTAAAATGAATCAATATCTTTTAAAAATTCACATAAGCTACTTATATTCTTGCTAAAAACTTCTTCTGATGAGCTATAAATGACTCATAAGCTACTTGGATCTTGGCTCGGTTAAAGACTCATGTAAAAATTACATAATCATGCTTGATAACTAGCTGAATCGTGCTCTAGTTAAGATTTCAAGCCTGTTCAATCTTATTTTGTCCCAAACATATATTAAAACAATGTATTTTATGGAGAATTTCTTATTTTTTGTAATATTACCTCCGTTTTCAAAAGATTGAGACTTGTATCTGAATGATAGTTTTTAAAATATTGAGACTTTTAGTATGTTTGTGTGTATTTGGACAATTTTATCCCTTTGTCTTTTAGTGGTTGGAATTTGTTTTTAATGCATGTAGGACCCACTTTTTATATTGAGTGGATGTGAGTTAGTGTTGAGAATTGTTTTTATTTTTATTGTATGTGGATTCCACTTTTTATATTGAGTGAATGTGGATTGTTAATTTTTAGGGTGGAATAGGAAAAAAATTATAAAAAAAAGAAAAATAAATAGTACAAAGTCTTAACTTTTTAAAAACGGAAATAGTATAATAATTAATTAATAATAATTAATTAATGCTTGTATTTAACTACCTACTCTTATTTTTTCCTATTCATTAGAGTTTTAAAGAAATGGACCTCCTCTCTAGCTACTTCATACTCAAGGCTTATTCATGATTTGCTAAGAAACAAAACGAGAGCTTGATGACAACAGATTTCTACTGGGATCATTTACAACCCTTACTGCAGAACACACGCAACTATATGTATATATAAGAAAGTGTAATTACCTCAAACCATTTTAGCTCTTCTTGCAGTTGGTTTGCAGGACCTTCTACGGTTTCAGCTGGACGATCACTTCCCTTTTTTGCGACATAATGCAGTATGCTATTCCCTTCGTGGTCAATCCTAGTAGCCATTCTCTCCATCAGCACTTTCTTTTCACAGACAAGCTCAAAAATGGGAAGTTTGTGGTATTTAATCGCTACATGTAACACCAGGCACCCTTCATAATCGACATGCTCGATTGCTTGTGGGAATAGCTCGAGTATTTCCTTTACAATTTTTAAGCAACCTGACTTAGCTGCTAATATTAATGGAGTTTCAATGATTCGGTCCGATGGGCTAATAAGGCTTGCAACGGATGACTGTTTCTCACTATTATCAGCCCCATAATTGTATATTCTAGGCTTTATATCTGATTTATTGGAGTAACTATGTTGCCATGATGTGTCATGTTTGACTAAAAATACAGCAAGCTCCAGAGCTAAGTTTATCATTTTTGTTTTCTCTCTAGCTTCCTTCCTCCACTCCGAATTGACACAAAACTTAACTGTTACACAGAAGGAAGTATAAATCAAGTCAGATATACACAGAAGGAACTAAGACTTAGTTATTTCTATGTCAATTTGGTTTGGTCATAATCTTAAAAAATTCAACTTTTAAAATCTTGAATCGAACTCCTTATTGTATATGAACGGGTGTTATTTAGGCAGTAGAAATTATTATGTGTATAATTTATGATACAATGTCACATATTTACTACTAAAATATTGTTGAATCTGATTTAGGGGGTTCAACACAGACATTATATAAAAACAATTTAATTGTCCATAAAAAGTAAATGGTTGGCTTTTGAGAGTGAAAAAATACTTAAAAGTTGCTATTATGCAGTGTCAAACACCCCTTCAAATATAAATGTTACAAGTGAGGTTCAAATTTAATACCTAAGTTAAGTAGCCCATTATCAGATTGACTTTCAAAAGCACGTGGATCACAAGCCAAGATTTGAAGGGCAGTTATTCCACCTGCATCTTTTGCATCAATCAATTGCGGATATTCCTTTGCAATATGTAGTGCCAGATCTGATCTTGCATAAAAAACACAAAGTCTGGTTTTGCATCAAAACTAAAATTGAAAACAAAAATGTGCTATTTCCACTTACCAAACCTATGAGCCAAAATGGACATATGAAGAATAGTAGTTTTATCTATCCTTTGAAAATAAAAATGATGGCTTGCTGGATCATGCTGGGAGATTTTTGCTGCAAGAAACTTAAAAACTTCGGTTTTCCCACTCCAAGCAGCACAAGCCAACGCTGTTTCTCCGAGGTTATTGTTCATACCAAGCAAACCTGGAACTTTACTCAACATTTTTTCTGCGACCTTGCGTGTACTTTTCATTGCAGCCTCATGCAGGACTGTATTTCCACTGTCATTTTGGCGGGTCATTCTGTCAAGAAGGCAATTTGGAAATTCTTCCAGCAATCGGAGCACTAACTCTTCTTTTCCTGCATATGTAGCGATATGGAGGACTGTGTTGTTATTTCCTGTTACTATGTGCATCGCATGATCTGGAAGTTTCTGGCAAAATTCCACAACTTTTTTATCCCAAAATTCCACAACTTCTTTATCATCGTCTGACGGTAGCAGAGCCTTGAGTAATTCTCCATTCTGTATCTGATGTTTTGCTTCACCGGCGGCCGTGGTTTCACAGGAAGTATTGAAGCTCATTTTACTTAGAATAATTGGATATTAGTTTTTTCCTTTTTTACCGAATGGATATTAGTTAACCATATTCATCTCTCATAGTTAGATAAAGGAGGGACATTAGCTTTTTTTTTTATAGAACAGTACTGAAGCAAGGTATTATATTCTTAGTATAAGAAAATTCTAAGTAAAACCTTATTCAAAATTAGAATAAAGAACTAAAGTCTGACAAATTAAAATGAAAAGATTAAAGTTTAAAGTTATAAGATTAAATGTGGATCTCGTTTTGATTTATATTAATAATAAATTATTTTTTAATCCAATATGTATTTTTCACGTTTTCAGGGAAGGGAATAGAACATTAATCTAGTACATAAGTTAATATTAATATTAATATTATTATTATTATTATTATTTAAAAAATTGATTAATAAATACTCCTTAGGTCTCAAAATAACTGTCATTTTATTGCCATACCAGGAAAAAATAGTAAAAGATTTTTTTTTCCCTTAAACTCACCTTCAATACTGATGTACCTATTTGATTGTTATGCTAACATATTAATACACATTGTTTATGTCACGATCCAAATCCAGAATCAATAATCGCCCTGCGACCAAACCGAAGTTCGACTATACAGGCTTTTTAAAAATGAAATATCTCAAGAGTAAATATTCTAAAAATCACTAGTTGGGCAAGTAGCTAAGTCAAAAAAAAAAAAAGAATTAGACATCTCAAATGTTTTTTACTTCCTTCAGAGAAGTATGATGAGAATTCAAAAATACTTTCACTTTACCTTATTTCAATTTAGTTTAGCTACTAACTTAACTACTTGTCTTAGATTAGTAGATTTTTGTCTTTCAAGTATCTATTATTCACCAATCTAAAGTTAATTTTATGGTTGAGAGAAATACTAAAATAATACTACCTCCGTTTTCATGAGTTCTTTACATTTCCGTTTTGGGGTGTTTTTTTGGGTTGTTTACATTTCTATTTATAATAAGTTTTGTAATTGTTTATTATTATTTCTTTATTGGTATTGGTGAAAAAATAAATTTTTTAAAGGGTTAATAATTGTTTATTATTATTTCTGTATTGGTTTTGATGAAAAGTTGATTTGTATTGGTATTGGTGAAATAGTGAATGTAATCAAATGAAAAAAATAAAGATAGTACATCACAAAAATATTTAAATCAAAATTAGAAAATTAATACAAATATTTAAACAATAAATTAAATAAAAATTAAAAATATAACAAAATCAAATAACGACTGACTAAACGAGTGGACACGTGCAACGCACATAAGAAAACGTTAGTATATATATAAAAGAGTGAATAGGAATATTAGCTTCGCCCAAAATATCCTTATAAAATTTATATTTTCGAGGATAACGTTATTTTTTTTTATAGATACTGAAGCAAGGTATTATATTCTAAGTAAAACCTTATTCAAGATAGAATAAAGAGTCTGAAAATTTAAAGAATGAAAAGATTAAAGTTAAAAGTTAGAAGTTTAAATGTGGATCTCTTTTTTATTTATATTAATAATAAATTATTTTTTAATCCAAAATGCATTTTTCACGTTTTCAGGGAAGGGAATAGAACATTAATCTAGTATGCATAAGTAGTTATTATTATTATTATTGTTATTATTGTTATTGTTATCAAAAATTGATTAATAAATACTCTTTAGGTGGTTAAATAAGTGTCATTTTATTGCCTAGCAGAAAAAATTAAAAGAATTTTTTTCTTAAACTCATCTTCTTCAATACTAATCTACATATTTGATTGTTAAGCTAGTATGTCAATACACATTGTTTGTGTCACGATCCAAATCTGGGGTCAATAACTTGTCTGTAATCAGACCGAAGTCCGACTTTACAAGCATTTTTAAAAAATGAAATATCTCAAGTGTAAATATTTTAAAAATCACAATCTGAAAATTTCTTAAATTACAGAATGCAAAATAAACTAATATTTTTTATTTACAATCCAAAAATTAATATAAACAGAAAAACTAAATAGACCAGTTAATATGACTCGATGCTCTGCTTGAGGAAAAAGAAATCAAGTCTTGCTTTTGCGGGATATCATGAACCTGCAAAACTTACTATATAGGTGTAAGTATTATATATAGACGCTTAGTAAGTACATGAGATGCAATATCAAAGATAAATAAATATAAATATCTCAATCCCAAAAAGTTTCAAACAAGATGGCGTGTAAGTGTAGCAGATCCTACTTTACTTCACAAAAAAGAAAAAGAGCAGAATTGAATCCATCATTATTACAACCAAAGAAATCATACATAATGAATCAAATCAAAATAGGCAATCTGCCTTAGAACATAAATCATTTCGGCTAAAATCCTCCGTCCCTTTATGACACACCATTGCACAACGTAAGTAATAGCATATTCAGATATTCAAAAAATATATTAAAGCACATACATTTCTCCATAGCTGGCTGGGATGGTGTTCAATAAGGCCCTCTGCACAGGGTCCCAATAATCTAATTGGGCTACTACCACGTGCGAAAAAATAATCAAATTAGAGGAGGTACTTCGTTAGTAGTAGTAGCCCTCATGGTCATAAATGCTGTTTGCTCCCAACACCAACTTATTTTTTTTTAATTATTTTTTATTAGAATTGAAAAGTGCCACGTTTTCTACCTTATATACATAGTAGGGCCTCAAATTTTCTTAGAAGTCACGGAAGATTATGGTAGATTCATGCACATTCTATAACATGATTCCTTACTTACATAGGCTTAATTACATGCTAACAAAAACCGATAAAAATTAATTAAGGCCCAATTTTAATATTTTGCATAGAGCCTCTCAAATTTGTGAGACGGCTCTGCATTTCTCTATCTCTTAATCACATGCGAGCTTAAGATAAAGAATGAATATAATATCAAAATAAAAAGAACATCATACGGGCTTAGGGTAAAAAATGAATATAATATCAAAATAGAAAGAATAACATATGACAAGAGCTTTATATATATATATATATATATATATATATATATATATATATATATATATATATGCATCGCACGATCTGGAAGCTTCTGGCAAAATTCCACAATTTTTTTATCGTTGTCCGAGATTAGAGCCTTGAGTAATTCTCCATTCAGTCTCTGCTGTTTTGCATCACCGGCGGCGGTGGTTTCATGGGAAGTATTGAAGCTTATTTTACTTGGAACAATTGGATATTAGTTTTTTTTTCACCGAATAGATATTAGTTAACCATATTCATCTATGTGTGGATGAGGTGAGGAATGAGTAATTAATGGAATGGTAAGAGAGGGTAAGGAGGGAGAATGGTAAAGAATGGTACATTAAAAAATTACTGATGTTTGGAAAGAAATTAGCTTACATCCTTACCTCTGCTTACATTCCAATTTAAGGGGTAAGAAAATTAGAGTTTTAAGGGGTAAGAGAGGGTAAGGCTTACCCTTCCTTATCTTTATGTACACTTGTGTAACCTCTACTCAAACAGGAGTATGGGTGAGCATACATCTCCTTACCCTTACATACCCTCCCTTACCCTCAAATCAAACAGGGTATGGTGAGAAAAGGAGGGAAATTACCATATTAGTACGAATTGATAGACTAGTACTGAAGCAAGGTATTATATTCTTAGTGTAAGCAAATTCTAAGGAAAACATTATTCAAAATTAGAATAAAGAACTAAAGTCTGAAAAATTAAAGAATCAAAAGATTAAAGTTAAAAGTTATAAGAATAAATGTGGATCTCGTTTTGATTTGTATTAATAATAAATTATTTTTTAATCCAATGTGTATATTTTCACCTTTTTAAGGGAAGGGAATAGAATATTAATCTAATATGCATAATTTATTATTATTATTATTATTTAAAAATTTGATTAATAAATACTTTTTAGGATGCAAAATAAGTGTCATTTTATTGCCATACCAGAAAAAAATTAAAATTTTTTTTTCTTAAACTCATGTTCAATACTAATGTACCTATTTCATTGTTAAGCTAACATGTCAATATTCATTATATTTTTTTTTTGATAATTCAATATTCATTATTTATGTCACGATGCAAATTTGGGATCAATAATCGGCCTGCAACCAAATTAAAGTGAGACTACAAGGCCTCTAAAAATTACTATCTGAAAATTTCTTAAATTACAAAATTCAAAATAAACCAATACATTTTATTTACAATCCAAAAATCAATCTAAACAGAAAAACCAAAAAACTAAATAGACTAACTAATATGACTCGATGCTCAGGTTGAGGAGAAAGAAATCGAGTCTTGCTTTTGCAGTATATCATGAACATGCAAAACTGACTATATTGATGCAAGCGTTATATATAGACGCTTAGTAAGCAGCAAAGAAATATTTATAAAATACCAAAGATAAATAAATATAAACATCTCAATCCCAAACAATTTCAACAAAATGGTGTGTCAGGTATCAATAATTTTTCGATAGCACATCCTCCCTTACTTCAAAAAAAAAAAATTGAATCCATCATTATTACAATCAAAGAAATCATATATACTGAATCAAACCAAAATAGGCAATTTGCCTTAGAACATAAATCTCTTTGGCTAAAATCCTTTGTTCCTTTATGATACACCATCGCACAATATAAGTAATATCATTTTAGATATTCAGAAAATATATCAAAGCACATATATTTTCATGTCTCTTAATCATATGCCGGCTTAGAGTAAAGAATATATATATATATATATATATATATAAGCTCCGAACAAAAAAAAAACTTTAGGACTTTTGGTGGGTGAAAACAATTGAGACTTTTGGTATTTTGTGCTGTATTTGGATGATTTTATCCTTTGTCTTATAGTGGTATAAGGGAATAAAAACTTAATTCTTTAGTTGCTATCAGATTGGTGCAGCAGCGAGAGAGGAAGAGAGAAGTGACAGACAACTGCAGACTTTTTCATAGGAGAGAGAAAGAGAGAGGAAAGCGCATGATTTCTTGAATGAATAACGGGTTACAGGTGTAGTTAATATGGGTGCATTTTTTTCGCCTGATGCGGTCAATATTTCCAACTATGCCTTGTGCAGTTTAGAGCATGTCGTTGTACAATGGTGCAAAGTGGGAAGAAAATGATACCAAAAAACTTAAAATGGTGCATATGGTGTGATCTAGACCCAAAATGAGGAAAAGAAGGCAATAAGTAAGCCAAAGAAGGCTGAAAAATTAAAAGGCGCACTGTTCATCAGAAGGTGGGAAATTATCATGTGTATTTGTGTATTCTAGGCTTTGCATCTGATTTATTGGAGTAACTATATTGCCATGATGTGCCTTGTTTGACTAAAAATTCAGCAAGCTCCAGAGCTGATTTTAGCTTTCGGTTTTTCTTCCTAACTTCCTTCCTCCACTTCCAATCGACAAAAAACCTAACTATTACACAGATGGAAGTATAAATCAAGTCAGATATACATGTTTTAGTTGTGTTCAAAAGTTTTTTTTTTAAGTGAGGTTGACACCGAAGTGAATCATCAGAAATTATGGTGATTTCTTCTTAACATGATACTAGTGGTGAATTAGCTGAGGGTATGATGGATGTGTCATGGAGTCGACAACATAGATTATTTTATTTATTCATTATTTGCATGATTTTTTTATTTTTTATTTTTTTTGGCTTAGTGGTTATTAGTTAAAGGATCTATGTAGTTAGACGTGGCCACTGTCTAGTCGGTCCGGTTCTAGTTCAAAATATGGCGGTTTATGGTTCAAGGTGGTGATAGAACTTGAACCGAACAGTGGCCTTTGGGTTCATAGACAGGTCGCAGACTAGCGGTTCACGGTGCGGCGAGTTGGTTTAAACCGGCAGTTCCAATCAGATTCACCTATGGTTTTGGCGGTTTCTTGACGGTTGAACCTAGCGCTTTGTTCAGTTTGAGACGTTTTCGGCTGGTTGGGGCCAAAACAATTATGATTAATAAAATGAACATGAACATGAACATGACAATCCTCTTCATGGTTGCCAGTTTGGGTTTTCATGGTTATGGCGAGCCGGTTTTATTTTAGTCGTGGCCACCTCATATGTAGTTGATTCCTATTTGTTTGGAACTAAGACTTAGTTGTTTCTATGTCAAATCAGTTTGGTCATAATCTTAAAAAATTCAACTTTTAATATCTTGAATCGAACTCCTTATTGTATATGAACGGGTGAAGTAAGCCTTATTATGGTGTTATGTAGGCAGTAGAAATTATTATGTGTATAATTTATGATATATTGTCACATTTTTAATACTGAAAAATTGTTGAATCTGATTTAGGGGTTCAACTGAGACATTATATAAAAACAATTTAAAAGTCCATACAAATATGTAAACGATTGGCTTTTAATTTAAGAGTGAAAAAGCACTTAAAAGTTGCTATTATGCAGTGTCAAACACCCCTTCAAATATAAATGTTACAAGTGAGGTTCAAATTTAATACCTAAGTTAAGGAGCCCATCATCAGATTGACGTTCAAAAGCATATGAATCACAAGCCAAGAGTTGAAGGGCAGTCATTCCATCTGCAT
>CATIWJ010496009.1:0-10039 GCA_949640765.1 Croton laevigatus | reverse complement strand
AATAATTAGCTCAAAAGTTATGGACCTAATCGTAATTCTCCCATAATTAAATTAAAAATGCAGATATATGTTTATTATTTTTATTTAGCAGGGCAGGTAGAAATTGAGAATCTGCAATTAAAATAATGCACTAGCAGCAATCGGCTAGCAAATTAACTGAAAAAAATTTTCTTTCTTATGTTTGTTCCTACGATTAATAATGTTTGTTCAGTTATTTATTCTTCTAATTTCTTATCATTTAAATATCTTTGTTCATTTATTTATTTTATTACTTCTAATTTCAGCATTAGCTTATCATTTACATATCGCATTTAATATATTTTTTGGTTTGCATATTGTCTGGCATTCAGATTCCAAACAAGCAAAACCAAAAATAATATTTTAGTTTGCTTTTTTTTTTAAAAAAAAAAAAAAGAGAGCCCAAAGTCTATATATAGAAGAACTGAACAAATATAAAAGAAAAGGGATAATATAAAAAATGAACTAGTTTCAAGTCTGAAATTAATTTTTAGCCTCATTGTATTTTTGTTGTTAAAAAGATTATATTTTACTAACTTTTACCTCTTAAAAGGGTCATATTCATTTGGTTTATAGTTTGTTTATAATATGTTTATAAACTGTTTATATTTTGTTTATAATTAAAAAGAGGTTATTTTAAGAATTATTTTAAAAGAATATCACTTTTTTAGAATATGTTTTTAGTAGAGTATTATGTCAAAATCAAAAGAAAAATATCCCACAAAAAACTCACACTTCTAAGGGGTATTTGTGAGTGTGTATAAGTTGGTCAAATTGGCCTATACACACTTTTATTCTGAAAAGTGTGAGCAGCTTATTTAAAACCCCAAAATATTTTTAAAATTCCTTCTTTACCCCTTATCGTGAGTTTCTTTCTTCCCAGATTCTAGAAGTGACAATGGTCAGACATTCAATCAGAAGGCTGATTTGGGAAGCCCAAGCAGTAACCAACATTTTGACACTAATTTTGTTGTCATTCATTTGTTGAAAAAGGTACGATGACACTTCCATTTTCAGATTAATTTTTTAAAAATTTTAAACTCAATTTTCATGGTTTTTGGTAATCAGATTGGAAAAATAAGAACATATTTATATTTCTCTCAATGCGTATTTCATTGTTATATTCTCATTTGTTTCTATTCATACCCAAAATGGAAATTTAGTTTTTGTTTGATAAATTATCAAACATATGGTTAGATTTTTGGGGAAGAAGTGAAATTTCATTTTGGTCTCTCTCACCAAAACTATTTATTTATTAGATTAACTGAAAATAAGTAGCTTATTATGACAAATAATACAAATATTGCTTATTTGTCTAATAAGCTGCTTATTAGAAAAACCTAACCTAAGGGGTTGGCCTGGTGGTAAGGTAAGTCATCAAAGACCAAAAGGTCCTAGGTTCAAATATTGGGAGTAACTAAAGGTAAAAAAAAAAATATTAGAAAAACCTTATAAAAAGAAAGCTGGCTAATTAAAATATAACTACCAATTGATACCTGAAAATCCAAGATTGAGCTCCACCTAAGGCAGGTAGGAGGATGAATCTGCCTCTCTAACTCTCCCACAACCAACGCAAAACATCTTCTCCACCAAACTTTGAGTTTCTTTCACAAATAATTATTGGTACTTCCATTTTTTAATAACTGAGAGTTTTTTGTATTTTGAGTATTTTTAAATAATAGAGACTTTGACACTTTATATGAAATAAGTATAATTATACCATTTATTTTTTAATAGTTTACGAGAAATAAAAAAATAATTTTTTATTTTTTTTATTTATCTTCTAGTGGTTTGAGAAATAAAAAAATAATATTTTTTTAGGACATTTTTGAAATAAAAATAAAAAATAAGAGAATAGTAAAAATCTCAATTATTTGAGAACGGAAGTAGTATTTATAAGAATAAATAATTCATCCCTATAAATTCCTTCTTCGAACACTTAACTATAAATATGAATGTCGATTAATCAAAATATGAGTAATGTTGATATCCATTAAGGCAATTTCCCCCTTTTTTTTTTTTAATTCCTTGGTTCTATTTTCCTTTTTTTCTTCTCCTCCAAAAAGGACCATATACATTTAGATTGGGAACTAATAATAATTAAAGGTGACTATATTCATTTGAAATGAGTAGTGATTCTTTGCAAAAAGTGGGAGAAAGATCATCAATCAAAAACCAAAACCATGGCATTGGCAATGGATTAAAATTTTCATAACAGAATTAATTTTTATTTGCAAAACGGGCAGATGATTGTGATGTCCCATCGATTTCCATCCCCGCTCCTTAGAAAAAGACAGTAATAGTATTAAAATTAAAATAAAACAAATTTAATTTCTCTTCCGGACGTAAGTATCCTTTCAAAACCAATTTAATTTCACAAATTCATGAAACGACAAAGCTGTACGCTATGGCAGTGAAGTAGTGTGTTTCCATTGTCATCTCTGCTAATACTCATTTCTTCTCTGCTCTTATAAACAAACCAAAATAAAACAAACTAAACAATCAGAGAGAAAATAAAAAATTCTCGACAACTGTGCAGAGAAGAGAAGAAGCACAACTCCAACAAAAATTAAAATAACAGATTCCTTCCTAATATACCTCTTTCCCTTCCAATCCCATTCCTTTTTCCTTCTTCCAATGACTCTCTAGTAGTTACTTGTAGGACTTCAAAGCTCTGTATTTACTTTCGTCTCCGTTTTGTTCCATATTTATAAGGTCAGTAATATAATATCATACATTTTCTTTTCCTTACTTTTCTTGTGAAGTGTTTGGTTTCCCAGAAAATGTGAGTAATTTTGAAGGAAAGATAATGTCTTTACATATGAACAAAGCTTTTTGGAACCTACCCAGAACTCTAAACTGCATTTTTAGTGTTCTATTTTATTTGTTTATCCGAATTAACTCTTTCTTTGACCCGCATTTTCCCGGCAACCTAACTGGTAAATTTTTTTGGGGTCCTCTTCTCTGGACTTTGCTGTAGATATTTAAAATTTTTCTAGCTGCAATTATGTCTCTTTTTAGGTTCTTGCCCTGAACAGAGTTCATTTTTTGTTTTTAAAAAATGATGTGTCGTTGTATTGTCTAATAATGTAGCTACGCTTCGATTTTCGCGTAAAAGCTTGAAGCTTTTTCACAGCGGAGCTTTGATTTGTCACTTCAGGGAACCCAAAACGGAAAAAGCAAAACTCGAATCTTATAAAGGCTGAGATTTGCAACTTTTCTTTTCCTCTTTATTACTCTTACTTGTTTTGCTTTTATGGTTTTGAACATTTATCATGTTTTCTACCTGATTCTCTAACTCTACCTTAGATCCATTTCTGTTGTCTGTTATTATAGACTGCATTGATTCCATGATTTATTGTTTGTTTCATCAGAAAATATTCTCTTCAAAAAATAATTTTCCCGGGAATTAAACAATTGATAAATGCTGTTGGTGTCAAAATTTTTCTGTCCAGACAAAATGAGAGCAGGTAGCGTTCAACAGTCTTCAAAATCTAACAAACCCCACAATTTAACATGTCAATGAAGCTTCCTAATTTCACGGCAAAACTGGAGGGTATAGACTTACATAATTACCCTTTTTGTTTTCTACAATTGTATCATTAGTCAACCAGGGTTATTTATGTAATTCAACTGTTTATGTTGGACCTTGTGAATACAATAATATTAATGTTTTTCATGAGGTTATTATGACAATGGGGGGCTAAGCAAAACTTTTACTCAATGGATAAGGAGAAGAATGGTTAAAGAATTTCTAAGCCCTGTTTAGTAAACAAAATTGATAGTTACATTTGTGGTGCTTTAATGACTTTATTTTTTCACTATGATTTTTTGCCTTTAATGCTTCATATGTGATAATAAGAAAGAGGTGTTGATCTTCATGATGCTATTTAATTTTCTTTATGGACCAGTCACATTGGATTCTCTTATCTCAGATTGTGATATTTTTTCTGGTATGTGTTACAGGTTTTGTGGGTCAGGGTGCATTGAAGTAGAGTAGGCAAAACTGAAATAGCTCCATTTTTTCACTTGTGTGCCCATAAGATAAAAAGACTAGTTCAAAATCATGCAGACTCCAAAAGGAAGGTAATTCTCTTTACACTTGCAAACCTTCCTTCTTTAAGATATGGATACTGTTTAAATGCTTTTGAATATTGATTATTCTTATCTTGTTTTCCCTCCTTTTATGGTATCTTGGTTTGGTTAAATGGTAATGAATGAGGTACAGTTGAGAGCTTTGCTGTTAATGGCTGAAATGTTATCTATTTTCATTTCCCTGCTAGTGAAGTATCTTTCTTTTTAATTGTTTGCTTGCTTCACACCTAAAACTTTCACATTTGTATTTGTGGTCTGCCTTTTAGTTTCACTATCAACTCCCAATTTTATATCCCTTTTTTTGGTGGTGACAGGTGAGGTCGCTATGTACTGATTGAATTTAAAATTGGTTCACCATTTAAAACAAAGATTTAGTTTGTCTCTTGCATTTAGTTCAGACGGTGCTGGGCACCTCAGTGGGCCTTAAAATATTTAGTTTTGTATTATCAAAGGCAATCTCATTGAATAATTGATGGGTTATATTAAATTGATTATATTATTGTTAAACCTAAATTATCTAAAAGCTTAACAACTCTTTTTGCCAAATATTCACCATTCTTGAATACTGAAGTGTTGGTTTTGGTTTTGCTTTCTTCATTTGTCTGAGTGCAACATTGATGTTCTTGAAATTCATGAAAACATTGATGTTCTTGAGACTCCAAAGGTGGCCATGGACGTGGTTAGTCATCTTTTTGAGTCTAAGCTACAGATTTCTTGTGAGGCAAAAATTTTTGAAACAACTGTTTGTTTTTATCTTAAAAGGCTAGTTTCAAGAGTTCTATTTTATAATTTGACAACTTTTTCAGTCAATAAATATTGGGAAACCATCCTATAAAGCCGGACACTTGACAGTTGAGGAGACTTGGTCTAATTGAGATCCCTGAATTTTGGTGATTGAACCATTGGACTTGCTTCTTTCAGAGACACCTGAGTTTTCTTTTCTTTTTCTTTCTTTTTCTTGAGTTCAGTTTCAATATTAGTGGCTACAAGTTTTTCTTTCTTTATTTCTTACAATAGTGGATATGAAAATTTTCCTTAAATAGTGGATATGAAAATTTTCCCTTGTTGCTAAAACTAATGTACCCTAAACCTTGTTTTTAATTTGTTGAGTTTTATAACAGAACTGGCTCCTCTGAAGCACCGCAAAAGGTCCGCCCTCGAGCTGTCCGCCAACTTAAAACAACTGGACTGGAGTCCGACTCTGCTTCTCCTTCTTCAAATCAAATTAGAACACCAAAAGATAAAAGTCCTAAAGTTATTGACCGTCGCTCGCCTAGAAGCCCATTGACTGAGGTAATCTATCATTTGCAAGCCATTGGCTTTCCTGGAGTTTCATGTGCATGTCTCAAACAAAATGTTTAGGATTTTGGTATTTATAATGAAAATGCAGTGAGATAAAATTCTCCATTAATCATCATAATGCATTAATTATATACATGTATTAGCATTCTAGCTATTCTTGTTCTGTCTACATTAGAGAACATGTCTTATTGTTTTTTGATTTAGGTGCATTATGTTCGTTCCCTTCTTTTTTCATTTTGATGCAAGTATATTGTAATGCATAAAAACCACACCAATAGAGTTCTTTTGCTGAAATGAGCTGGTTTTTCGGTCTCCTTCCATGATAGAAAACTATTCAACTCAGCTCTTTTAATGTTAGATTTAGGTCAATATTTTCAACGATTATATAACATTACTTTTAAGTTTTGACCACTAAGATACAGGAAAGTTTGATAAACCATGAGTTCTATTTTCTCTCAATATGGAAAGGCACATTGCCTATCTGGAAATTTTTCTATTTTTAATTAATGTATTTCAGGGGTATTTTGAGTTTGCCATTTTCCCATCTTATAGTCATCTTTTTCAAGAAATTTAACCTCATTGATTTTAATGCCTTTCTATGATATGATGTAAGAATTATAATAATAAGATAAAAACATGTCTTGTGTCAAAGCTAGAGCTGGCGGATTTGCCAAAATGTTCTTGCTAATCATCTTTGTTCTTCCTCTAGAAGAAGCGCCCTAGCAAGATATCCGAATTGGAATCTCAGCTTTCTCAACTTCAGGAAGAACTAAAAAAGGCAAAGGAGCAGTTAACTTCGTCAGAATCATGGAAGAAGGAAGCTTTACAAGAGGCTGAGGAGTCCAAGAAACAACTTTCCGCTATATCATCAAAGTACGAAGAGTCACAGAAGCAACTGCTTGAACTTTCTGCTTCTGAGGAGGCACGAGTTCTTGCGCTTCAGAAAATATCACAGGAAAGGGATGAAGCACAAAAATTGGAACTTGAGTGTATCCAGAAACAGCACTTGGTTGACTCAACTGCCTTGGCCTCTGCCTTGAGTGAAATTCAACAGCTTAAGGTTCAACTTGAGTTGATAGCCAATTCTGAGGCTGCACAGAACAAGCATACAGAATCAGCTGATGTGGAGCTGCAGACTTTGAGAGCAAAACTCATGGATACTCTTTCTCTTGTGGAGAACATGAAAAAACAACTACGGGACAGTAAAGACTCTGAGGAACAAGCCCAAGCACTGGCTAGCGAAACTCTGCTGCAATTAGAAACTGCAAAAAAGTCTGTTGAGTCGCTCAAATTAGATGGTAGAAAAGCTATTGAAGCTTATAACTCCATTGCTTCAGAGCTAGACCAGTCAAGGGCTCGTGTTAAATTGTTGGAAGGACTTGTTAGCAAACTTGAGGTGGACCTGAACAGCGGAAGCACCAAAGTTTCGAAAGATTCTTCAGATTATGATGGTAACGGGAAGGTAAGTATTGAATGCCAAAGTGCCAAGGAAATAGAGAAGCTTGAAGCAGAGGTTTCTTCTTTGAAATGTGAAGTGGGGCAGTTGAGATTTGCTCTAGATGCTGCTGAGTCTAAATTGAACGAAGAACAAATTAACAGCACAGTGCAGATAAGAAATGCTTGTGAAATGGTGGAGCAAATAAAGGCTGGATCCAATCTCAGAGAGGCTGAGCTAGAGGCTGAACTGAAGCAGGCAAAAACTGATATTGAAGAGTTAAAGGCAGACCTAATGGATAAAGAAACTGAATTGCAAGGGATTTCCGAGGAGAATGAAGGACTCAATTTGAAGCTACACAACAGCTTATTACACCGAGGACAATCTGAAGTAGAGAATGAGCTGAAAAAATTAAAGGAAAACATTTGTGACTTGAAGGCAAATTTAGCTGATAAGGAGATGGAACTGCTAAATATACTGGAGGAAAATGAGGTGTTGAAGGTGGAACTCAGGAAGAGGGAAATGAACAAGAATGAAGTGAAAAATGATGTGTCTATAGAGCTGGAGAAAGCGAGAGCTGCAGAGCGAGAAGCTTTGATGAAGCTTAGTCTTATGATGGAAGAGGCAGACAGAAGTACTAAAAAGGTAGCAAGGGTAACCGAGCAGCTCGAGGCAGCACAGGCAGCCAATGGTGAAATGGAAGCCGAATTAAGAAAGATTAAGGTTCAGTCTGACCAATGGAGGAAGGCCGCGGAGGCAGCAGCAGCTATGCTTTCAGCTGGAAACAACGGGAAATTCATGGAGAGGAGTGGATCATTGGATAGCACTTTTAATCCTGTCACTGGAAAGATGGATTCGCCATACAATGACGACACGGATGATGATCTGATAAGGAAGAAAAATGGAAATATGCTGAAGAAGATAGGGGTCTTATGGAAGAAGCCTCATAAGTAGAAAAATAAACCTGAGGTTGGTGAAATGTTTCCTTTGATCATAACTTATATTACTATTTAGTAGCTTCTAGTTAACCATTCACTTTTCCTCAGTATGTCAGATATGGTGATTAATGACTTGAGCCAAACCATTTTCCTGAAGCAAAAGTAGCAGTCTTTTTGAAGCTGATAGCATCTTCAACAGCTTAATACATGCTGGTTAATTTTCCAATACAAAATGAACATGATTTTATATTCTGGTACTGAGGTTCCTGTTGATACAATGAAATTGACATGTATGATGTATCAACTCTAGGAAATAGCAAAACCCTGAACCTATAATTTTGTAATCTGCTATATAATTTATATGTATGTATCTATTCTATCAGCATGGAAGCTATTAAACTTGATATAAATTCGGTTTTTAAACATAAATAGCCCATTAAATTTTTTCGCATTCTTAAGAATATCATTTTTTCAAAATAAATTTTAAAATAGCAATTTTTTTTTACTACAAATAGTTTATAAATATATTATAAACAAATTTAATATGGTCGTTTTAAAAGTGAAAAATTAAAGTAACTCTAATTATGTTAAAAGTTATGTGTTCATCATGTTAATCAACGAAATTTAAATTTCCTTTAAAAGAAACTGACATTTTTCAATATTATTCCGGCGATGATTTTAGTAGATAGCATTAGCATATAAATAAATTATATTTTAACAAAACAACACATGTTTAATTTAGGAAAGGTATTTTAGAAAATAACATATTTTTTGCTATCTAGAAAATATAATGGGAACAACCATCTAGCCTAGTGACTGAGTGTGATCCCTAATGACCCTAAGGATGTGGGTTTCAAATCTCATTGCGGAGAAGGAAGTAGCCCAGTGGTAGGTGCTCTCCATACCAAACCTCCGTGCTTGAATTCGATTCGCTTGCTCCCTTTCCTTTAGATAGAGGGTAGAGTAAATGTATCTTTATAAAAAAAATGTAGAAAATATAATTATAAATAAAAGTTGAATTTACTCGGTTTAAAATAATTTATAAAATATTTTAATTTTAAAAACTAAAATTGATACTAATGTTACATTTGATAATTTTTTTTTTTCATAAAAAAACAAGAATTGTATGCTTTCTCAACCATTAATAATGTATATAATTAAATAAAAAATTTTTAAAAATAACAAATACATACCATAATTGTATTTGTGCAAGGCATGCCAATTGAAAATGGCCATTCCCACATTCAAAATATTTATCACATACTGATTTACAACCCGTTTACAGTTTACCAAAAGCTTTTATCTATTGAATTTTAAATTGTCAGTTTACATGGGTTTACAACATGTTTATTGAAACGTTATTTGTAATAAATAAAATTTCTAATAGGTTTATGTTCCATTTACAGTCCACTATTATAAAATAAAGTCAAATTACAAAATATTAAAATATATTCTAAAATAAATTTAAAAATATAAAGCATGAGTAATGATTTATTAGAAATCACAATTACCAAAATAGATCTTCTTGGTTTGGTTAGTCAAATGTAGAAATAAAAGGGAAAAATATTAGTATTTTAATATTATTTTGCCACGTTCTTTTTAGAAATTAAACTGTGTTAACATAATAATTTATTTTATCTCATATTTTAAAAAAATTATATTAATTTGTCCTTTTATCAACTAAGTGAAGGAAATTAACAAATCATTTTTTATATACATTGTTTCTTATCATGATTATAAAGATAATATTATTTTTTTACTGAAAAAATACATATTTCTTAAAAAAACTAAAAAGTAATCGGTTGATCGGAGGATTTTTAAATTTTTAATTTTTTCAACAAATAGGTATTTTTAATTAAAATTAATGTTAAATTTATAATTAATGAGAAAAAAAATAATTCAAATAAGCCAACTAATTAAATTTCGTCATTATTTAGTTGGATGAAAGACAAAACAATACTATAATTTTTAAAAATACGTGCATAAATAAATTAGTTCAATTTTTAAAATGTCAGGAATAAAATAATATTTTTTCCAAATAAAAAAAAGCCGTACTAAATATTGCAAGACACTGTGAAAATTGCAATTAAGCCCAAAAGATGCAAAGTCTGACTTCTGTTAATGGTTTTAGAATAAAACAAAATTAAATGTTTGTTAGTTGTTCACGACTTTTGTCTAATGTTTGTTGTCTTCTAATGGCATCACCATTCAGTTATTTATTATTGATGATGGGATCATCAACAAATTCCTC